>PQWD01001047.1:0-26852 GCA_019425675.1 Leucinodes orbonalis
TAGTAAGACTTGGAGGAAGATAAGCAAATTGAGCAAATGTTGCAGAAGTTAGATCGTTACTTAGTGGTGCAAAGTTGAAGTCTGAGGAAATGATATCTTTTTGTTTAAGTATGGAGAAAATCTTAGGTCTGCTAGTTAATTTTGCAAATTTTCAAGACGAACTGATGACAAATTTTAGTTCTGAGTTGAATAAGCTTAAATTGGATGTTTGTTCTATAAAAAATGAGGTCTCTTCTTTTGAAAGTGATGACTGCAATGCTGATGAAAAAAGAGTTGTTAATAACTTGGAAGCTGAAAATGTAAAGCCTACTAGTGTGATTGAAAAGGATAGTACAAAGTTGAAACAAGATTGTAGTTTAGGAGGTCTTAACTATACCAAATCTAAAAGTTCAGAGTCGAAAAGTGTTTTTTTTGTAAATGTGAAGAAGTCGTATAACAAAAAGTTAATCACAAAGAAAGTCAATCGGGTGCCAGCAGAAAGGAAGATCATTATAAAAAAAAAGAAATCGATTGTTGAACCAGGAATTTTAAACTCTGATTTTAAACTTGAAAGGTCAAAGAAGTTACCCGAAAGCTTAGGACTAAAGGTGCCTATTATGGATGTTGAAAAAGTGATTAAAGCATCAGAAAATGATAAAATTTTACGGAGTGAAAATATTTATCGGGCTCAGAAGCTTGATGTAGGTGCCGATATGTGTAACGATGAAGTGAACTTTATGAATAGAAATACTTTAAAAAATTTGTCTGTTACTTGTAGTAAAAACTTAAAAGAGGAGTTTCTGTTAAGAAAAAATAAGTTTTCTGGAAGACTAGCGAATCGTATATAATTTCGGTAAATTTGTGTCAGATGAGAAAGTAGTGAGAGATAGTAAAGTTCTAATGCACGAATGTATCAGGTAGAGAAGAAAAGTCAGGTAAAAAAAAGTACAAACTCTTATATATTGGTGGTTTTGATAACCTAAAGGTTCCTTATAAGGGTGTGTGGACAGATTTCTTTGGTATTAAAAGTTCTGATATTGTATATGTACGAGCTATTTCTGTGAATGTTAGAGAGATGTTGGTTAATGTAAACGTCGTTGAAAAGATTGAACAAAGCTTAAAATTATTTTTGCCAGATCTAAGATTAATTGTAGAAAAGCTGGAAGTCTCGAATCAGCTAGTTATTAGTAGGAATGGCAATTTGTTAAAAAGACTTGATGAAGTAAAGAGTTCCTGGAAGTTATTTTTTGTCCTAAAAGATGTTAAAAAGTTGAGTGAATTTTTGATGAATGAGGTGGTGGATAATATTGCTAAATTTTGTTTTTGTGAAGAAAGGCTGATGAATAAGAAACAGGTAAAAGAATTCAAGAGTCCTGTCTTGAATAATTATGGAAATGAATGAAATCTGTGATAGCTTTAGGAAAAACTGCTTCGATGTTAGAAGGAGAGTGATAAATAGTGAATTTAAAAAGAACGCCAGCAATATCTTTAGAAATAAAAATAGAATTTTGATTGAATTTGAGAACAGAAAGAATGCGGTTCGTAAGTTTAAGGGGGGTTTTAAATTTTCTAAAATTAGGAAAAAACTTTTATGCAAACTTAGAAACGACTCATTTAAAATCGCCGTGTTAAAAAATTATGAAAGAATTTGTTTTGTTGGCAGTTCTCATCTTCGATGTAAGGATATTGTCAGCTTAATTGAAAAAAAGGACCTCAGTATTAATATTCTTAAAATTCAAAGATGTTTTTGGAGATTCAATGTTAAAAATGTTATTTTTTTGGATAAAGAAAGTATTAGTCGCTTCAAAAAAGTTTGTAAAAATTATGGATGGAAAATTATCATGAAAAGTTGCATGAAATCTAATTTGCCTAGAAAACCCTTGTCTACCTGTGAGAAGATTTGTTCTATTAATATTAATCATTTTAAAAATAAGAAAACTGATTTGGAGATATTTTTACAAAATGAAAACCCCCTAGTACTCTGTATGCAAGAAACCTGGAAGACGAATAATTTTGGTTGTAATTTTAGAAATTCAAACACATGAATCAGTAGCTACTGGTAAAAATAATCCTGGCCTGATGATAATAGTTAGGAAAGGTGCATCTATCCGAAGTTTTAAGTTAAAAGAACTGAACAATGTTTTATTTGTGTCTGTTGATGTTTTTACTGATAGTGGCTGGAAAAGATTATGCGTTGTGAATGTGTATGTCCCTGTTGTCGAAAAGCTTAAATCTGAGAATGTAATGCGCTTATGTAATGAATTAAGAATAATAAAGGAAAGTGGGAAGTTTGATGAGATCTTAGTCTGTGGTGATTTTAATTTAACTGCTTCCAAAGTTATAGATCTGTTCAAGTTAAATAATCTCAGCATAATGATAAATAATAACAGAATAAAAGGAAGTAGATTTAAAAAAGATGGAACCATAACCAAGAGGAGAATCGATCATATTTTTAGAATTGTGAATAATGATGAGTTTGTCAGTAAAGCTGCTAGGAATTGGCGTTTAAGCGATCATTTAGTAATTATTAGAAGAATAAGCTTAAGCATTAAGAAAAAAAAAGAAAGAAGTATTTTAAACAGAGATAGACTGGTTAAATCTCAGAGAATCCGACACCTTTTTAGGAAATATGTGGATGGTAGGAATATCAATGTGGATAATCTTCAGGAATATATGTTAAAGTTTTTGGAAGAGAAAAAAGTATTCGTCAGTCCTACAGTGGATCAGCAAACAAGAATTTTGAAAATTATAAATGATAGGATAACGAAAGAAGTTGAAGAAAAAGGAATGATATCTGAATTACAGGCTGGTTTTAGACAAGGAGAAGAAACAATTTCTCATGTAACGACTGTTCTGGAACTCTGTAAAAGAAGAGAAGCTAAAGGGAAGCATACTGTCTTGTGTTTCTTAGATTTTGAAAAAGCATATGATTCCGTGAGACATGAGATTTTGTTTGAAAAGCTGTCTAAAGCTGATGTGTCAGAATATTTGGTTAATGTAGTGAAAAATCTTTATAAAGAAACCAATATGAAAGTGAGAGTAGGAAATGAACTAAGTGAAGAATATAGATATATGAAGGGTGTGAGACAAGGGTGCCCATATTCTCCAATGCTCTTTAACATATTTATAAATGATATTTTTAATGAAGTGGATGGAATAGATGTTCCAGGTCTTTCAGCCAAAATTCCAGGCCTTATGTTTGCTGATGATGTGGTTATTTTTTCTAATGATATGGCTGACTTAAAGAATAAAATGGGTAAAATTGAAAGTTGGTGTGCTAAAAATTCAATGAAAATCAATTCAGATAAATGTGGAATTGTTGTCTGGAACTCGTCTGATATATTTGCTGAAAGAAAGAAATTTAAATTGTCTACTGTTTTTGGTCTGATTAAAGAAGTGGAAGAGTATAAATACTTAGGTGTCTATATTAGTAAAAACTTGGTAGAGCTTAGTATAGCTAGAGAATGTGCTAAGAAAGGAAAAGTTGCTCTAGGTCTTTTAAAAAGTAAGATTTGTAACCCTAATTTGAATATATTCTTTAAAAGAATGATCATAAAAAATATTCTGATACCAGTAATGCTATACGGAAACGAATTATGGGGATTTTCTACATTGAGAGCTGGAAGATTGAATAGTATAGTCGGAAAAGCCATCAAAATGGCGTTTAGAGCTAATAATGTTTCTTGTTCGGCTGGTCTTGATGAAATGAAAATCGACAGAATACATATAAAAGCAGCTAAAGGCAGAATCCGAGCTCTTTTTAAGTGGAAAGAAAGCAAAACTGTGATTCATCGATTCTATGATTCAATTTTCAGGGATAGAAAAACAACATGGCTTACAAGATCTTTCAGGTGGGTCAAGAGATTTTTAGGGTACGATAGAGATGTTCTATTCACCAAAAACCTTAAATTAGTGATAAAAGAAATGGAAGAAGTGTTTAAAAGAAGAAATACTTATATTAGGAGTAAAGGAAGTGTTTTAAGGGAAAAATATAGTATTGGTATCTTTAGGTGGAACTTAGTCATTAATGATGTTTCAGATAAAGAATTGCTTTGTTTTATTAGATTAAGAATGTTTTCTGTTGCTTGGACTAATATGCTGGTTGTAAATCTTGGTTTAGGTATGGCAATTAAGAATAAATGTATTTGTTGTCTAGAAAATGTTTGTGAGGATATGGAGCACTTTTTGATTGACTGTAATGCTTTTATTGAAGTAAGAAGAAATTTCAACGGATTATTAAGCAAGTTGAAAGATAAATCAAATAGTAATAAGATTTTATTTGTTAGTTTAATTCTTGGTAGCAAAAGTGATTTATTTGCGTTTGATTTGTATATTAATAATTTAGTGCTTTCTATAAAATTCTGTAAACAAATGATGATGAAGAGAGTTCTATTAATTAATGAGTATATAAGAGAAGATAGATTGAGGTGTGGTATAGGTTAGCTTATGAGATTTGGATTAAATTCTTATTTTTCTCGTCCTGGAAGGGGATGGCATGATGCTAATGCTGCATCGTTAGAGGTACTTCGGTTAGAATCCGATTTAGCAAGTATGAACGAGACCTCAAAGTATGAACCAAGGAACTTGTTGTTTGCTGTAATACTTATTCCTTCTATAAGCTAAGCTGTACAAGTATGCTGAGATGTAATCTGCCCTTTTTTTGCTGTGTTTTCTTGAATTGTTCTTGTTTTGTCTTCAATAAAAGTTATTTTATTTTATTTTATTTATTTATAGGGGTGTAAAAATTTTTATTAAAAAAAAAGTTCTAAAAGGCTACCTCACCGGCCAAGAGTAAGGGGGGACCCTTAAAAAAAAAAGATAAAAAGTGAACAATTTTACAATCTCACACCAAATAACACCCATTTGACTAAAATTACCAGTTAAAGATTATAATATTAAAAAATATTCTGTCAATTATGCTTGTTCTAACGACTTTTAAAATCCTTTCCTCTTCTTTCCTTGTATCTTTACTGAAACCATACATTTTTAATGTTGTTAGTATACAACGTACCCGTCAATCATAATCATCACAAATTCTCATTTAGCACATTGCCTTATTTTTTAACAAGGTTCTCATCAATAAGGATAGTAATTGACGCCTTGATCATATAGAAAACCTCATCATTTGTTTTTTTTGAAAAAAAGTTGAAAATATTTAGGGTAAAAAAATAATTTTAAAAAAAAATTCTAAAAAATCATCCGGCCGGTGAGGTGGCCTTGAGCCGACCTTTTATAGAAAACACTTGAGTAAATGATAAGAAGCGTTGTTTGATAGTGCATACTGTTATGTAAAGAAGTGGAAGAACAAGGTTTATTAAAGGATTTATTGTTTCTAGGCATCCCCCATTTGGGATTAGATTATTTATTTTAAAACAGTGATATATTAAAATATAAATAAACAAAAAAATAATATTATAGATCATTCAGCTTGAATGACCTATTATTGTGTCATGCTTATGCACATAAAAAGACTTTTTAAAAACTCATTAATTAATAAATAAAATAAAAAAAAAAATTTTATTGAGACAAAACAAGGAATTCAAGAAAACACGCAAAAAAGGGCAGATTACATCTCAGCATACTTGTACAGCTTAGCTTATAGAAGGAATAAGTATTAAGCAAACACAAGTCCTTGGTTTCATACTTTGAGGTCTCGTTCATACTTGCTAAATCGGATTCTAACCGAAGTACTCTAACGAATGCAGATTAGCATCATGCATCCCCTTCCAGGACGAGTTAAAAGTTTCTATATTATATTTTTTTCTCAACAAGATCCTTTAAAATAAATAAAATAAAATAACTTTATTAGAAGACAAAACAAGAAGAATCAAGAAAACACGACGAATAAAGACAAGATTACATCACAGCGTGCTTGGGAAGCATAGCTTATAGAAGGATTAAGTATTACAACAAAAAACAGGTTCCTTGGTTCATACTTCGAGGTCTCGTTCATACTTGCTAAATCGGATTTGAACCGACGTACCTCTAATGATGCAGCATCAGCATCTTGCCATCCCCTTCCAGGACGAGAAAAATAAGAATTTAATCAAAATCTCATAAGCTAGCTCCCACCACCTCTGGATCTCTCTTCTCTAACATACTCATTAATAATTATATATCTTTTTGCTATCAACTGTCTGCAGAACTTAATTGACACAACTAAATCAGGAACATAAGATTCCATCCTCACACTAACATTTTTGTTACCTAAAATCAAACCAACTAAAAGTATTTTGTTATCACCAGCCACATTTTTAAGCCTTCTTAGAAGATCATCAAAATTTCTTCTTACATCATCAAAAGCCATACAATCTAATAGAAAATGCTCAGTATCCTCAGTAACATTATCTAGACAACAAATACATTTATTCTTTAACACGCCATCCAGACCAAAGCTCACAACTAACATATTCGTCCAGGCTATAGAAAACATTCTTAAACGAAGGAAATAGAACAATTCACGATCGGTTACTTTATCTAGCACTAGCTTCCAATTAAAAGTTTCTATATTATATTTTTTTCTCAACAAAGATCCTTTACTTTTCAAAAATGAATTCCTTTCTTCAAAAGTTGTTACCATTTCTCTAATCATCGTCTTAAGGTCCTTTCTAAAGAAGATATCTCTGTCATAACCCAAAAAACGTTTGATCCATCTAAAAGATCTAGTTATCCATGTAGTCTTTCTGTCTCTAAAAATCGAATCTACTAGTTTACTGAAGACAGTTTTACTATCTTTCCATTTGTACAATGCTCTAAGCCTGCCTTTGGCGGCCTTCACATGTAACCTATCAATTCTCATTTCATCTAACCCGGCACAACAAGACAAATTATTTGCTTTAAACATGAGTTTAATAGCCTTACCAACAACACAATTCAACCGACCAGCTCTTTGTGTTGAAAACCCCCACAGTTCTTTACCATACAACATAATAGGGATCAAGACATTTCTAATAAGCATCCTTTTAAAGAAAATATTGAGATCCGAACTACATAATTTATTTCTAAGCAGAGCCAGAGCCGTCTTTCCCTTCTTAACAGAATCCTTAGCTATACTTGCTTCAACTAGATTTTTACTAATATGGATACCAAGATACTTATATTCATCAACTTCAGAAATTACACCAAACTTAGTGGGCAATTTATACTTATCTCTCTCAACATTTAAATCAGAGCAATTCCACATTACTATTCCACATTTACTAGAATTAATTTTCATAAAATTTTTGGAACACCAGTTTTCAATCACATCCATTTTATATTTCAAGTCATCCAAATTATCAGCAAATAAAACAACGTCATCAGCGAACAAGAGCCCAGGAACCTTAACACCAATACCAGGTACATCCACACCATGTACAGCATCAAAGATATCGTTGATAAAAATATTAAAGAGCATAGGAGAGCAGGGACAGCCCTGTCTCACGCCTCTCAAGTATCTGTAATGCGCACTCAATTCGTTTCCCACTCTGACTCTCATATTTGTTTCTTTGTATAGATTTTTTATAACGTTAACTAGATAGTTTGGGATTCCAGATTTAACCAATTTTTCAAATACAATTTTATGCTTAACAGAATCGTAAGCTTTTTCAAAATCTAGAAAGCAAAGAACAGTCGATTTCCCTTTGGCTTCTCTTCTCTTACATAATTCAAGAACAGTTGCCACGTGACAGATAGTTTCTTCTCCTTTTCTAAATCCTGCTTGTAACTCAGAGATAAACCCATTTGACTCCACAATTCTTATAATTCTATCATTAATTATCTTTAAAAAAATTTTTAGGACAGCATTGATTAAAGAAATTCCCCTATAATTATTTGTATCAAAAACATCACCTTTCTTAAACAAACTCACAATCTCAGCTGAACACCACTTTTTAACAAAAGATTTATCTACTAACAACTTATTGAACTCATTACGGAGAAGAATTAAAACTTTACCTATTTCATTTCTATCATCACACAAAATCTTAAATACCTCAATTGGCACTTTATCAGGACCAGCAGCTTTATTGTTAGCACAGGCTTTCACAGCAGACCTTATTTCTTCGAAAGTTATCAATTCGACCTCTTCCTCAAGGACTTTCTCAGTGTCATAAATTTTTTCATTCAATACGTCATAAGAGATCGATTTGTAATGCTCTCTCCAAACGATTAACTTACAAGAAGTGTCATACTCAAGATTACCTTCAGGATTGCGAATTGGAATATTCATAATATCACTACCAGACCTGTATTTAGTTCTGAACCACTTCCAGAGTTGCCTAGGTTCATTATTCAAAAGATGTTTAATTCCCTTTTTAGCCCATACTTCTTTTTTCTTTCTCTGATAATTGTTTTTTTCTTTTTTTATTTTCTTTTTCATCCAAATTAATCTTTCAATGTCAACAGACTTACCATTAGAAATATTTCGAACTAATAAATTAAATTCACTATAGAACCTCATTAACTTAGAATTAGGGGATATTTCCAGTTTAGATCTACTTTTAAAAAACAATTTCCTATCCTCTAAGAATTTAAGCATGTAATCCTGTAAATTATCAACATTAATATTTCTAATATTCACATATTTTTTTAACAAAGATTGTATTTTAGGACAGTTTAAGAGCCTAGATCTATTCAAAATCATTTTTTCTTCTCTCTTTTTAATATTAAATTTTACTTTTCTAGTAATCAACAAATGATCGCTAAGACACCAATTTCTCGAAGCTTTGTTACAATGCTCATCATTGTGTATAATTCTAAAAATGTGGTCTATTCTTCTTCTTGTTATGGTACCGTCTTTCTTAAATCGACTCCCTTTTACTTTGTTGTTGTTAATCATAATTTCCAGTCCATTTAAAAGAAACAACTCAGTTACCCTCCTACTTGTCATGTTGAAGTCTCCAAACACAAGAATTTCATCAAATTTACTAGACTCCTTAATTTTCTTTATTTCCTCACAAAGAATCATGACATTAGCAGACTTAAGTTTTTCAATAGCAGGAATGTATACATTTAAAACACAGATCCTTTTCCACCCATCATCTGTAAAGACATCAACAGAAACAAACAAGATATTTTCCAACTCTTTCAGTTTGAAGCTACGAATAGACTCCCCTTTTCTTATCATTGTCATTAATCCAGGATTATTCTTACCAACAGCTAAGCATTCATGCGTCTGATACTTCCTAAAGTTAGGATAGAAATTGTTTTTTTTCCATGTTTCTTGAAGACAAAGAACGAGAGGTCTTTCCTTCTGCAACAAAACTTCAATATCAATTTTCTTATTCTTAACATGGTTTATATTTAAAGAGCAGACCTTTTCACAAAAATTTAGAGGTTTACGTGCAGACCTAGATTTTTTATTGCTTTTCTCAATTATTCTCCACTTATATTTATCGCAAATGTCCTTAAATCTTTCCACAGAGCTTTTATCAATATAAACAACATTTTTCACATTGTACTTCCAAAAGCAACGCTGAATTTTCAGAATATTAATGCTTAAATCTAATTTCTCAATCATTTTAACAATGTCTTTACATCTTAAATGCGAGATTCCAACAAAAAAAATTCTTTCGTACTTTCTCAGAATAAACATTTTAGCTGCATACACTCTACCTTTATACAAACATTCTCTTCTCAATTTCGAACAATTAAAGGACCCATTACATTTAGACAAGACATTTCTATTGAAGTTAAAAGCATTCAAAATTTTTTCTTTATCTCTGAAAATATGAGTAATCTTTTTTTTTAGAAATCTCTTTATTAAGATGCTTTTAGTAGCGTACATACTACCACTATTAATATCATAAGAGCTATTCATTTTGAGAGTTATTCAAGCCAGGACTCTTGAACTTTTTGACCTGTTTGTCATCGCTTCCAAAATCTTCAAAGTAGCAACATAGCATATTTATTTCAGGATCTCCAGATACCAATCTTTCACGTAAGCTTCTAACCTCATCCAAGACAGAAAAAAGCTTCCAAGAGTTTTCAACTTTTCCAATTATTTCAAAAATATCATTCATTTTACTGCACATCAGCTTATCATACACTTCGTTTCTATCGAGGATTATTTCATACGTTGGTAAAAACAGCTTAAGACTTTCCCTGATGTTATCAACCACATGGACATTAACTAACAACTCTCTAACCCCAGTAGAGATAGCTCTCACATACACCAGATCCGACCTCCTAATTTTAAAAAACTCTGTCCAGACATCTTTAGGGGGTACCTCTTCCTCTTCGAATCCTTTAATATATAAGAGCCTATACTTTTTCCTAATTATTTTTTCTTTCCCAGAAATTAGATCAGCAAGTTGTTTCCAATCCCTCCTTTTCTTTTTTTTCAAACTATCTCCCTCGTTTCCAGATTCAACATAAGCGGATTTCTTAAACACGGATTCTTTATCACTTGGTGCACTCCCATTACTAGACCAGCTTAGTCTTTCCAGAACACAGTTAAACCCTCTCTCTACTGAAAGATTTAATTCAACAATATTACCTTGCATATCAGAGCATTTATTTTCGACATTCTTCATTTTCTTCGACAACTTTTCCTGCATATTTTCCAACTTCTCTACTCTTTCAACAACATTATTAAGATTTTTCTCTTTCTGGCTCATAGATTTTCGGGGGTTAATTTTTTTAAAAAATTTATTTACCACATTTGTTCTATTTTTGAGTATCCCATCGCCTACTAGTTCGACATCAGCCAAATCATCATAAGACGTGTTACTTTCCCTTTCTGAGCTCTTTGATCGATTGACAGCATTGTTCTGAGGTATTTTGCAATTTATCCTATAATCTCTTCCGCAGCATCTTTCTTTAGCGCGAGACTTAGAGATATAAACACCACACGTTGAACTAGAATCTTTAGAACTTAACCTCTTTCCTATCTTATTATCCTTCTCAACCAACTTTCGTTCCTTAACACTTATCTTCATCTCCCTCTTTACATACTTTTTCTCCCCAGATATAAACTGAGCAAGTAATTTGCTATTTCTGGATTTCTTTATTTTAGTAGGATTTACAATTTTTTCTCCTTCAGTAAACATCAATTCGTTACCAGCAACTTCGACACCAACCTCAAGTTCTTGGAATGTATTAGATGACATTCCAGACACCAGCCTTGAGCATACTTCGGAATCAGAGACAGATTTTTTTTTCTTAATTATAATCTTTCTTTCAGCAGGTTCACGTTTAGCTTTTATAACTGATAAATCGCTGCCAGCAGCCTTCTTGACTTTTAAAACTTTATTTTTATTTTTTTTTGCAACCATAAATTCACCATAAGCTGCAGTAAGAATTTTCAAATTGCAAGTATCACCTTTATCTAGATCAATTTTACCAACATCAACGGATTTTTGAACTTCATTCACCTCATCAATTTCTTTAGAAATGCTATCCACATCACCTCTAATCTTCTTAAACTCATTTCTGAAGCTTGTCATGACATCATCCTGTACTTTAACAATTCCTACAAGTAAATTTAAAATTTTCTCCATGCTTGACATAAAACTAATTAATTCACCTTTATCGAGTCCTGTCTCAGCTAACATGCTCTTTACATCAATAACATGGTTAATACTATCATCCCCAATGCGAATCAACTCTGTTGTTAGTTTATTTCTGTGTTTTTCAAAATTAACATTTTCCAATTTTCTTAAGAATTTATCACAGAATTTTTCAGAATAAAATTTTTTTGGAACAGAAAAATCGGAATTAAAAGCAGAATTATCAGATCGACTTTCACGAATTAAAGCACCTCCAAACCCACACAGATCAGCTTCTTTACTCATTTTGCAACCAGATTGCGACTTTTTAGTAGTTAAAACACTAGAAAAGAGGGACTTTTCATCCATCCTCGTTTTCTCCTGAATTGTTTCTCGAACCCTCATTCATTATGTTCGCATTTTCTTGAATGAATTACAACATCATCCATGTAGACCTCAACACCGTTCCCTCTTTAAACCATCCAAAATATTATTCATCGTCCTTTGCTAATCTGAGGCATTCTTGAACCCCATTACCATACTGTTCCACTCATATATGGTACCATCAAACTCAAACCGTCTTGTATTGTGTGACTCTCATCTCTATATGGAGAAACCTTCCTTCAAATCTATAACAGTAAATATTCTTGATCCTTGAGTAATCTAATCAATCCCTAATATTTGGCAAATTATACGATCCTTTTCAACTAGCTCATTAAGTCCTATAAGATTGCTCACAATTCTTACACACCATTTGGTTTCTCTAACACTCTAATAGG
Organism: Leucinodes orbonalis; assembly: GCA_019425675.1. Taxonomy (NCBI): domain Eukaryota; kingdom Metazoa; phylum Arthropoda; class Insecta; order Lepidoptera; family Crambidae; genus Leucinodes; species Leucinodes orbonalis. The sequence goes on from PQWD01001047.1 coordinate 12,227, forward strand.
TTCCTCCAATCCGACCTAGACTTTCTTATAATACCCCTTTTCGAGGTCCTTTAAAAATCATTAGCTTTAAACTTTAGGCTTTGTGGTACATTCTGACCTTTCCTTACACCTTCCTTCCCCTCTCAGTTCTAATATACACTTCTCTCTGTTTTATATACAATCTTCCGCTATCATTCCCAAGAACTCCGGATATTCTTATCAAATTCTCCAAATTTTCCACTTTTTCTTGTCCTTTTTAACATTCTCATTTTCAAACCTGTACAGTACATAAAGAATAATATTCAACTTTTATTAATATCCTCTTAACTTCTCCGATTTATCCTTCTCAACCCACAGTTCTTGCTATATGACCACTTTTCCACATACAAAGCATTTTCTCACTGTTCCTGAAACCTCGTACCTCTGTAGCTCTTCTTCTGGTGGCTTCTCATTTCTCTCCTTTCTGATCACACTTTATCTCCTCTATATCTCCTCCTCTCTTGCATCTTAGCACTCTCATCCTCTCTTATCCTCTTCTCCAACACAAACTTCTCAACTCTCTAATTATTTCATCCCATAATTTTTTTTCTACTAAATTTTTTTCAAAACAAAGTCTGCAGTTCCACGCTTAAAACCCTATACCTGCGCTGTGCTAACACCTCTACAACTCTCTTGCATTATCACACTTGCTTCACTCTCCTTGCTTCTTGTAACAACTTTCTGGCCACTTGACCAGGACTCACTTGTTTCCCCACTTTTCTCTGTTTCACCATGTAAGTCATTTAATTACTAGGGTTAAATACCCAACATCTTCTTATTAATAAAATTTTTATTTTTATAATTTTTAACCCCTAAGACGAAAAAATGTAAAAATATTAAGTCTGTAGATTGCTTAAAAGGAATAAAGTTCGATATTGACTAAAAAATGATTTAAAAAGCATTTTGTGTGGAAATTATATAACTTTGAAGTTTTTTTTCTTATGGTAGATTTGACTAAATTTCAATAAGACTTAACAATATAAAGTTACGACACAGAAAATTTCGAAAATTAATCAGAATAATGGGTATTATACGACAACATCCCGTTTAAAACGGATAGCTCTGCTATCATATATATAAAATTTTTATTTTTATAATTTTTAACCCCTATTGTAAAAAAAACACAAAAAAAAATCAAAAGTACTTGAATGTCTGATTATGCTTCAATACAGTTTCAAATTCCAAGATTTCTATCTATTTTCGTTTTATAAGGATTTTTATGTGTACTTTGTGCTAATTTGATGTTAAATCTGCTATTTTAGATTCATATTTTTGTTTTGTAAAAAAAGAAGCATAACGGGAGGCAGAGGATCTATAACTCTTAGAAAAAAGACAAATAATGATACATTAACGTCCCGTTTAAACGGGATAGCTTGCTAGTCTTATTAATAAAATTTTTATTTTTATAATTTTTAACCCCTAAGACAAAAAAAACATGAAAAATTAATTTTTTTTAAGTCTGTGATATTGCTTAAAAAGGAAGAATGGTTTGATATTTGAGTTTAAAATAATTTTTAAAGCATTTTTGGGGGCATTTTATATAACTTTGAAGCTTTTTCTAAGAATAGATTTGGGGTATTTTTGGTAAACTTTAAAAGTTGACCTTGAGTTAAGGAAAATTATGTTATTCTTACCATAAATTCTATTTATTTATTTTTCCCTCCATATTTACTATTTAATCCCGGTAAAAATTATATAAGGGAATATCCCCAACAAGGGATGGAGTTTAATAGTAAAAACATTTTAGAATCATTTTTACATGTGGGATACCACAAAAATCTAAAAAATAATTGAAGATAATGGTCATAATAAATAAAAAAAAACTCCCGTTTCAAACGGGATAGATCTGCTAGTCTTATTAATAAAATTTTTATTTTTATTTTAAACCCTAAGAAAAAAAAAGTAGAAAAAAATGTAAAAATATTAAGTCTGTTTATTGCTCAAATGAAACATGAGTTTGATATTCGACTTTTAAATGATTTTTTAAGCATTTTTGTAGGGCAATTTATATAACTTGAAAGTTTTTTTTGTATTGTAGATTTGACTTAAACTATAAGACTTAATAAGATACACTTAAACAATACGAAAATTTTAATAACAAGTTAAAATTATAGGTATAATACACGAGCACTCCCGTTTCAACCGGGATAGCTCTGCTAGTCATCATATATATAAAAGAATGTTTTTTTAATTTTTTAACCCTTCTTTGAGAAAGACACAAAAAAAATCAAAAGAATTTAAAGTTTAAATTTTAGCTCGATACAGTTTTAAAGTTTGAAACTTCTATTTATTTTTGTTATAAGCATTTTGAGTGTACTTTGTGATTAATTTGAGTAGAATCTGCTATTTAGATTATGCTGTTGTTTTGTAAAAAAAGAAGCACACTGGGAGAAAGATCTATAATTTTAGAAAAAGACAAATAATGATACATTCAATGTCCCGTTTTAAACGGGATAGCTCTGCTAGTCATCATCATATATATAAAAGAATGTTTTTTTAATTTTTTAACCCCTCTTTTGAGAAAAACATGAATAATTTAAAAAAATCTAAAGTTCTTAATATTGTATGAAGTAGATTAAAAAGCGAATTTTTGTTTTTTACTGTGAATTTTGATTATTTTAATGGGAATTTACGCTTTATTTGATGTTTTTTTTATATTTGGAATTTTAGTAAAATTCGATATTTTTCTTTCAAAAAACACAAAATTTTAAAAAAACATATATAAAGAAATTTTTTTTTAACCCCATTATGTTTACATCAAATCAGCAAAATAGAGATTTATGTAAATCCAAAAGTAACACAAGCAATAATATCTCTCAGGAGAATGACAATAGCACAGATAACATTGTTGATCTGTTAGACAAGAGTGTTACTTTTAAAACAGCTTTAAAAAACAATAGTGACGAAACACATAGAATCAGTAGCATATTTAGTTTCGCTAAGGAAGATGAATCTTCAAATAGCTTCATTTGTAACGATGAAGAATTCAAAATACAATCTAGATCCACATTAAGATTTGTAACACTACAGAATGATGTTGAAGAGCACTACTGTGGTGTTTTGAATAACGAATGTAATTTCTGTGGAGCATTACATTTTAGATGAAGCAAATAGAAAGGGTCTTTTTAAGAGTTGTTGCCATTTTGGTAAAGTAAAGCTACAAAAGACAGAAAATTATCCAGGAATGCTTCAGAGTTTATTGACTGGAGAAAATGATCTTAGCAAAAATTTCAAGAGTAATATTAGATCGTATAATTCAGCATTATCTTTTGCTTCGATGGGAGCAAACATTGAGACAATAAGCAATGGTCCATATTGCTTTAAAATCCATGGACAAGTATATCATAATGTTTACAATGTAAACAATAATAGAGAGGGTGAGGTTAAGAAGTACTCACAATTATATGTCTGGACACAGAAATGGCTACTGATATTAGATTACAGAATGGATCTAACTCTAAATGTAATAGGACATTGATGAGAGATTTAGATCTTCTTTTAAGAGATATCAATCCTTATTCAGCTGCATTTAAGAATATAGGAGAAGTCATCAATGATCAAATACAAGCTGGCAATGAAGTTAAAGATTTAGGATTGTTCTTTAAGAAGTGTATTAAGATCAAAGAAGTACAACAATCCTAAGCAAATGAAATTGCTATGATTTTTACGGATTCAAATGGTGAACCCCTTTGAACGTGATATAAAGGTGTACAATAGAAATGATGCATCTAACTATACACGTTTGAATATTTTGAGTCCTCATCTTGATCCAATGACTTATGCAATCTTCTTTCCACATGGTGAATCAGGATGGGAACCAAATCTCTCTTTGAAATCCTATACTGGGGAGTTTAATAAGATATCTCTACTGCAATACAAAATAGGCCAACTTAAAATAAGTAGAAATAGTTTCAATTCATTATTACATGGAGGAAAGCTTTTTCAACAATGGGTTGTAGATTCTTATTTACAAGTTGAAGCAAATAATCTTAACTTCATTAAATTGAACCAAAAGAAGTTGAGAGTAGATTATTATAAGGGATTGGTTGACTATTTAAATAACAATGCAGAGGACACATCTAGACCCATACTTCTTCCATCTACATTCCAAGGATCTCCAAGGAATATGAGAGAAAGATATCACGATGCTATGGCTATTGTGACTAAATATGGGAAACCAGATCTATTCATTACAATGACTTGCAATCCTAACTGGAAGGAGATAAAGGAGAACTTATTTAAGGGACAAACTCCTTCTGATAGGCCAGATTTGGTAGCTAAAGTTTTTCATCTCAAGTTAAAAGCAGTCATGGATGAGATTCTTTCTGGTAAAGTATTTGGAGAAGTAGTAGCACATGTATACTCGATAGAGTTTCAAAAACGTGGACTACCTCATGCTCATATATTGATTAATTTTAAAAGACAAAATCAATACTATTGAGCAGATAGATAACTTTGTCTCAGCAGAGATACCAGATAAAAAAGATAAGATTCTTCATGAACGTGTCCTAAAGCATATGATACATGGTCCGTGTGGAGAAGCAAACATCAACGTTCCATGTATGGAGAATGGAACATGTACAAAGGCATTTCCAAAAGATTATGTGGACAAGACAAAGATTAATAAGGATGGATATCCATCTTATAAGAGAAGCAAGGATAGGATCTATAAAAGCAAAGGACACAATGTTACAAATGCTGATGTTGTGCCTTACAATAAGTATCTTCTTGCTAAATTTTAATTGTCATATAAATGTTGAAGTTTGTACCTCTGTAAAATCTGTCAAGTACATATTCAAGTATATTTACAAAGGATATGATTGTGCAGAAGTACAAATAACAGACAATAATGAGGTCGATCAATACATCAATTCTAGATATGTCTCTGCACCTGAAGCTATGTGGAGACTACTAGAATACAAGATGCATGATAGATCTCATAAGATCAATAGACTTCCTGTACATCTTCCAAGGGAACATATGGTAGTATTTGAAGAAGGTAGAGAGGAAGAAGCTGTTAGGAACTCTGATTTGCAACAAACTCAGCTTCTTGCTTGGTTTAAGCTTAATAAAGAAGATTCAGCAGCAAGAAATTACTTCTACAATGAGATACCTCTTCATTACACGTATGTCAAAGGGGAGTGGAAGAAAAGGAGAAACGCATACAGTAAAATCATAACAAGATTATATGCTGTTTCTCCTTCTGATAAGGAAAGATTCTTTTTAAGACTTCTTCTTCTAAATGTCAAAGGTGCAACATCATTTGAGGATTTGAGAACTTTCCAATGATATCATTTATTCTACATTTGAGGAAGCTGCTGAAAAGAGAGGACTACTTATCAATGATAATGAGTGGGACAGAGTGTTAGAAGAGGCAGCTAATACTCAACCACCTTTCAGCATAAGAAATCTGTTTGGATATATCTGTGCATTTAATCAGCCAAGAAATCCTAAATTGCTCTTCGAGAAATACTATGAAGACATGATTGAGGATTTCAAAGAGCTAGAAAATGCACGAGATAGATTATTATCTATCATAAAGGATTTGGTAAACGCACATGGTTGGAGTATGGCTTCTTTAGGATTACAAGAACCATGTGTGTATATTAAAGAAGAATTAAAGAAGGCAATTTCGGGTTCTGTAGATGTTGAAGCCATGATAAGAAGCTTAAATGCTGATCAGAGTGCTGCATTTAAAGAAATAGTTAAAGGCTCGACAAGAATGGCAATCTGTTTTATTTAGATGGTCCAGCTGGAACAGGAAAGACTTATCTATACAATGTTTTATGTTGTTACCTTAAAAGCAAAAATAAAAGCACAATACAGTTAGCTACAACTGGTATTGCAGCTGATTTGTTAGAAGAAGGAAGAACTATGCACAGTGTAATGAAGCTTCCTGTCCCCTTACAGAGTCTAGCATATCTAGACTTCAAAGCAATACTCCAGAGGCAAGAAGAATTTGTAAAGCGTCATTGATACTAATTGATGAAGTCTCAATGATGTCTAAATTCGCCTTAGAAGCTATTAATGAGGTTCTTAAAAGGCTTATGAGCAGTCCGGATATCTTTGGAGGAAAAACGATCTTGCTGGGTGGTGACTTCAGACAGACCTCAAACATAGTTTTGAAAGGATCACCAATAGACATTATTGAGAATTCATTATTAAGTTCTAGATTATGGAAACATGTTAAACTACTCAATTTAAGTTTCAACATGCGTGCACATAATCAGTCAGAGTTTTCTAAATGGTTGCTTGATATTGGTAATGGAACTTCAAATGATGAGAATAATGAAGTTCTTCTTCCAGATAAATATTTAGAAAAGGAGGATTTAGTCCGTAAAGTATTTGGCCAAGCAACAATCTCCCACAATGATCCTTCTGTTTTAGATAAAGTAATTCTCACTACCAAGAATGACTTTGCAAATAGAATAAATGAAGAGGTAGTACAGTTGGTAGAGGGTGATTTAAAAACTTATGTGGGAGCGGATTCAATTGTTTCTGAAGATGCAAATGAGTTTATGCGCTTTCCGCAAGAGTTTTTAAATAAACAACAGCCTTCTGGATTGCCTCCACATAAGCTTAATCTCAAAGTAGGGTCAGTGATAATGTTGCTTAGAAACCTAGATCCACAAAATGGTCTGCTCAATGGAACAAGACTGTGGGTCAAAGAGCTAAAGGAGCATTTCATTGTAGGAGAGATTATTACAGGTAAAGCAAGGGGAAAAATTGGTGTTATTCCTAGGATTGATATGCAGCCTAGCGATACACTATTGCCATTCATTTTGAAAAGGCGACAATTTCCTGTTGTGCTCTCTTATGCGATGACTATCCATAAGGCCCAAGGACAATCTTTTGACAAGGTTGGAGTGTATTTACCTGAGCCAGTATTTACACATGGGCAACTGTATGTAGCTTTTTCAAGGGTAAGGCACGGAGACAATCTTAGCATATATTTAGGTTCTAATTGTATGTGTAAAACAAAAAATATTGTCTTTAAGGAGCTTCTGCAGAAAAATGTCTAAATAAAAAGTATTAGCAAGATTATTGTTGTTTCAAAAAAACAAAAGAATGGAATTTTTTAAAAAAAGCAGTAAAATTTTTTTTATTTAAATAGGTAATGAAACCTTAAAACCGTTCTTAGAACGGGTACATACAACTAGTCATATTAATAAAAAGATTTCACATTTAATTTTTAAACCCCCATTTTGAGAAAAACACAAAAAAAATTAGAAGATTTTTAAGTTCTGATTATTGATCAAAACAGTTTTTAAGTCTAAAATTTCTACTTATTTTTGTTTTATAAGTATTTTTGAATGTACTTTGCGTTAATTTAAGATTAAATCCGCTATTTAAGATTCATGCTGTTGTGTTGTTGTAGAAAGAAGATAACTAGAATGTCAAGGCCTACAATCATAGAAAAAAGATAAATAACAACACATCTGTTGGGAATAGACTGTAAATGATTGCTTGATTATACTTTAAATATTTATAAAATAAATACCCATGTTCCATTCTAATAACATCAATGTCCTGTTTTAAACGGGATAGCTCTGCTAGTTTATTAATAATTTATTTATTTGCTGTCATCAGCAACAACTAGGATGAAATGAAGCTGGATAAAATAACTTACTTTGTTAAGTTCTTTAATTGTTATTTCTTGCATGTGGGTAAAAATAAATATAATTTTTATAATAAAGATGTATACGACACCTCTCCCCTTAATTTGAAGTATCTAACTTGACTCTTGATTTATTAAGTCTGTATGTTTTTTTTCCTTTTTTCACAATGTATGCATCTGGTAAAACAATATCCTCAATTATGTAACCCATTTCTTAATTGCAATTAAATTTACCAACAGGATTTTCTTTATAGATGAGCACTTTGTCTCCTTTTTGCAAATTTGTAGGCACCTCTAGTTTGCCTTTTATAATTGCTTTTTTATACTTCTTGAAAGTTTCATCCCTTTTTGTAATAAGTTTATCAGCTGAAAACAATACATCTCTCTGACCCAACTCTATGTCAATAGAAAATATAGGTAATTTTTTTTCTTTTGAGATATAAAAAGAAGTTCCAATGCTTCTGTTAAATGAATAGTTGAGGCACCTTGTAGCTTGTTCAAGCCTTTGTTTCCACCTTGTAGCGTTGTAATTTGTAAGTTTCTTTAAAATATTCATGAGCGACTGATTTGCCCTTTCAACTGCTCCTACAGTTTCATGATGATCTGGAGAGCTATAACTCCGCTTAATGCTGTTTTCTTCTGCTAGTATTTTAATTTCCTTGTTCGAAAATTCTAACCCATTATCCGTAAGTATCATACTTGGAATACCATGTTTGTTAATAATTTACTTCTTTATTAGTTCAGCAATTGCTGCACCTGTTTTGTGCTTTACAATTGATGTTTCTACCCATTTAGAATAATGATCAATTGCAATAAAAATGAAATTATTGGTTCCTGAGTCATTACATATACGTCCGATTAAATCTACAACTCAGAGCTGATTTGGTCTTTCTGAAAATATAACTTTATTTTTTGTATTTTTTAGCGGATAACCACTTTTAAGACAAATTTTACATTTCTTTACAAAAGCTTCAATGTCTTTATAAAGACTCTTCCATCGATATCAAGAAGATATCATAAACTTCATCGTGTTCGAACTACCATGACCTGATTCTATATGATATGTCTCTATTATTTTAGCCTTAGTTTCTAGAGATAATTCTTCCGATTGTGTTTTGCATAGAGTTAATATGGCGTTATTTTGTCGACTTAGTCCATCAGCTCCATTATCCTCTCCTTTTATATATAGTGGCTTGAAAGAATATTCTTGTAATTTCATTGCCCATCTTAATAATCTACTTGTTGGATTCTTTGTTTCCCACAAGTATGTCAGGGCTTTATGATCTGTTTTTAATTGAAATTCTCTTCCCAGGAGATAATTTCTATAATGTTCTATACTTTTTACTACTGCTAATAATTCTTTATCCGTCACCGAATAGTTTTTTTGTGCCTTATCTAAACTTTTACTGTATGCAATGACAAATCTTTCCTTATTATTCTCGTCCAATTGTGTTAAAATTGCACCTATTCCATTATCAGATGCATCTGTTGTTAAGATAAATTGCTTGTTAAAATTTGTCTGTCAGCTATTGTTTTAATTTCGTGCTTTCCCATGTTGCACAGTGTCATTTCTGATATCTTGTCTTAAACATATCTTGAAACTTTTCTTCAATTGAAATGTAATTAATTTTGTTTATCAAAGAACACGGCTTGTTTACGGATATAAATCTCTTAATCAAGAATTCCAGTATCAATGGTTCCCTTTTAATAGTGTCGATTCCAAGAATAATATAGTTAGGATTACTTATTGTAATACAGGGTGAAATCAATACATTTGTTCCACGATTTTTACATTAATATTTTCAGCTTTACCTTTAATATTTATAAAATTGCCGCAAGCTGAATAAATTCTAGTTCTACATTAAAGATTTTAATCTTAAATCTTTTTATGATTTCGAATGGACAAATTGTCACATCTGCACCCGTGTCAATTAGAGCCCTATACAAAGTTCCACCAAATTCTATCTTTATAAAACAAGGATTGTTTAAAAGCTATAAATCTTGTTCTTATTTAACTTGTAATGTTTTTCCCGAGGTAAGACATCTTCCTTATTTGTCTCATTTACGACTCTCCGATATTCGTCAATTTTATCATTAACTTTTACATTTTCAATATTTTTATTCGTTAAAGGAAAGGCTATCCAAGCTAATTCCTCTGTTCGCCTCAGGAATTCAATCCAGTCTTGGCACATGCAAGAAAAATCATATAGCAATGGTTTTAAGACGGAAGGAGCCTTAGATATGATTACATGAATAACAGCTTTAAAATTTAAAACCTTATTTTCTACAACATAATCGCCCATTCTACAAAAGGAAATAAAAACTCTTTGTCATCAGGTGTATTTACACTCTGATGTTTAGGAATAGAAGAAACATTTTTATTTAAAATATTTTTATTTCTTACTCCCATCCTAAAATATATATGGGTAAAAAAATATGTAAAATAAAAATGAAGGATTAAAGATCCTTATTATAAGAGGGCAGGCGTAGATTCCAGTTGAAGCTACTGCTTGACACTCTTAAAGCCAGTTATCTCCTCAAAGTTATAAAATTCTTCCAATGCCTGTAACGATTTTCTTGTACTATTAAATCATCGCTTGAGACTGTCAATTACATCAACCAATTTAGCATTTAAGACATCTGTAAAGGTCATTGAAATCCATGAGAGAGCCGCTCCCCTAAGCGATAAAAAAATCAGTTTCGTAATGGCATCATCATTAAATTGACACACCCTGGCAATAAATACAATGTCTCTTATCCATGTATTCACATCCTCATTATCCTCCCCACTAAAACGACTAACTATTCCTGTCGCCGTCGCCATGTCAAGTTCTTTAATTGTTATTTCTTGCATGGGGTAAAAATAAATATAATTTTTATAATAAAGATGTATACAACATACTTATTAGATATATATATTCTTTACGCAAAAATTGTACAGAAAAAAAATACGATCACTTTTCTAATTTTGATAGGGGTTTCTTTACATACTGCATAGTATTTACGACAATTATATTTGCGATTTATCTTTGGAGTGAAGGATCGCAAAGCACTTAAACAGCAAGACTCACAAGATTTTCAAAAAGCACTGTTTCATCTGTTTATGCCTTTTTAATATCTATCTGTAGTAAATACTTTGTAAAATACCCTATTCAGTTAGGTGGTCTTAGAATTTTTTGGCAGATCGATGAAAGCATATTCATACATAAAAAAAAATACCAAAGAGGTCGAATTTCTAGATATCAAACATGGGTCTTTGGTATAGTCGATACAAGTTTTTCGCGAGTCTTATAGCTTAGTGGGAGAGCAACTAGTCCGAGAGGATAATGGTTACGGGTTCGAATCCTGTGGGACTTAAGTAGTATTCCGAAGGAGAGCTAGACTAAGTAGAGTGAAAAGGTCCAGCGGATATGACCTGTCGAAGACTGCGCACACGGCTCGAAACAGGTGGAGACTTGAGTCCAACCATTAGTGAGTTGTAGTGTAAGAGGTGTGCTTGCAATCACTGAAGATATGGGGCCGATTATACCAGTACGATGATGCTCTCTCCCGGTTCTAACCACGTCCGTAATACTGTCTACTGGGTATACATGTTCGGCATGGTTAGGCAGGCTAGTGGTTTGGTTCTCCCGGATCAAAGCCCAGATGGTATGATAGTGCTCGCCGCACAGCAGGTTAGTTAAAAGAGGGGTTTTATGAGTAGGGAGTCTCACAGTACTCGACTGGACTGAACCCATTCACCCACCAGAGTCTCTTGAAAGATTTTCCCCCTACCTTGGCACCAAAAAAAAAAATATATCTGATTTAGATTTGCACATACAACAGTGAATCACACTAAAAATTTGTTAATCCTAGAAATGGTGTTCATACACAGCATTTTGAATCATATTGGTGTAAATAGAAATTAAAAATAAAATCTATGAAAGGAGCAGAAAAAAATAAACTTAAGTTCTATATCGATAAAAAATTGTGGATGGATAGTGTAGGAATAGTATTAGCAAAGCTTATACTTGATATCTATTTTGGTATAACAACACATTAATTTTTTATTTAATAAAAAATATAAATTTTTTAACCCCAGATTTATGTCAACAAAAATATTATTCTTGTAATAATATTCAGAGGATACAGGAAGGGGCATCATGGAGGAATATCTATGTTCTGGCCGTTTACTTGCCGATAATGCCATACTATTTTAATATGATTTTTTCTCTATTTGTTAAATCTTGAATCATTATCTTCTTATACATAAATGAATGTTTTTTTAATTTTTTACCCCCTCTTTTGATAAAACACAAAAAAAATCAAAAGAATTTAAAGTTCTTATAATGGATCAAGACAGCTTAAAATTCAAAATTCCTATTTATTTTCGTTTTATAAGTATTTCTATGTGTACTTTGTTGTAATTTGAGGTCAAATCTTTAACTTTAGATTCATGCTGTTGTTTTGTAAAAAAAAGCTGTTGGTATATATTGGTGTGACGTGTATTTGCGCACTTTTTAGATATATATTTTATTTAATAAATTAAACCCATGTTTTTTAATAATCATCTTTATTCAGAGCACAACAAAAGCATACCGAGAGATCAAAAGATCCATAACTTTTAGAAATAAAGACAAATTATGATACATTAGTGTCCCGTTTTAAACGGGATAGCTTTGCTAGTCATCATCATCGATATATATAAAAAGTTTGAATTTAGGGTTTTATTTATTTTCTAACCCCTCTTTTTTTTTAGATTTTCAAGTAAAAACTTTAAAGAAATATTTTGGTTTTATAAACCGTAGAATTCTAAAAATAAAATTTTAATACTGTTTATTAAGCTTTTAGATATCTTATAAAATCATCCCATTCTCAGAATGGATAGCTTTAGCTAGTCATATCATCATATTAATAAATAAATCATATATATAAAAGAATGTTTTTTTAATTTTTTAACCCCTACGATTCTAAAAAAATAAAGAAAATATCAAATATCTTTTTACAGCTTGAACACATAAAGTTAAATTATTTGTGTTTTATGTTCTTTAATCAATTCTATGAGTATTATGACTATATTTGATGTTTTTTTTGAAGACTTTAGAATTTTGTTTCTTTTTTTATTATTTATTCGAAAAAAAATAAAAAAATTTAAAAAAAAATATTTAAAGAAAAAAAAATTTACCCCATTATGTTTACATCAAATCAGCAAAATAAAGATTTATGTAAGCTCAAAAGTAACACAAGCAATAGTACTTCTTAGAGGAAGTATAACGTTAACGACACAGTTGTTATGTTTAATAATAGTGTTACTTTTAAAACAAATGAAACAAAAAAAACAATGCTACTGAAGAACATTAGTGCAAGAGATATATTAGTTCAGAGAAGCAGTGAAACCAGTATTGGTACAAACAATGTCTCATACAAGCAGATGAAGGGAATAACTCAGTTGATGATACAGATAGCATTATTGGGATCATGGATAATAGTTGTGTATTCTGTGGAGCTTTACACTTTGAAGGAGAGATCTAATGCCAGTTTGGTCTTTACAAGAGTTGTATTTTGCAAAGTTAAGCACCAAGAGTCAAGAGAAATATCCAAGAAAGCTACGAGAATTAATGACTGGAGAGGATCAAGTTAGCAAGAATTTTAAAGCAGCCATTAGATCTTATAACTCTTCTTATCATTTGCTCCATGGGAGCCAAATTAGAATCTATTGTTAATGTCCATACTGCTTTAAAATTACATGGACAAGTGTATCACAGCACATATAATCTTTTCTCAATCAATGATTCTGACAAGAAATATTCTCAACTTTATGTTGTAGATACAGAAGAGCAACAGAATAGATTAAGAAATCAAGCAAATAGCAGGTGTGATGCAAGAATCTTAAAAGATTTGGATATTAAATTAAGAGAAGTAAATCCATATTCAGCTGCTTTTAAGAACATGGGGGAAGTATAAAAGAAAAAAGACAACAAGGATACTGCTCGAGGACATAAGTATGTTTTTAATAAAAGACATAAAAAGGGATGTTAGGAGATACAATAGTCCTACAGCCAGTGAAATAGCCATGGTCTTTACTGATCAAATGGTGAGCCTCCTTTTGAAAGAGATTTAAGAGTATACACCAAGGGTAGGAATCATGATAATATTCAATTAAGTCTTTTAAGTCCTCATCTGGACCAATGACTTATGTTCTGTTCTATCCATATGGTGAAAGTGGTTGGCAACCAATCTTATGCTCAGTCTTATAAGGATGGCTTAGAAAGAATCTCTCTTCTCCAATACAAAGTTACACAATTAGCAATTAGAGAGAATTATAATCCTCTTTATATGTGGTAAATTGCCTTCAACAGTGATTGTTGATTCCTATCTACAAGTTGAAGCAAATAACTTGAATTTTATCAGACTTAACCAAAAGCATTAAGAATAGCACAATACAAAGGATTAGTTGACTTGTAAATAATGATGGATCTGATAAATCTCTTCCCTTATTTCCGTAATACTTCCTTCTTCTTTTCAAGGATCACCACGAAATATGAGAGAACGTTATCATGATGCTATGTCTATCGTGGTAAGTATGGTAAACCGGATCTCTTTATTACATTTACATGCAATCCTAATTGGAAGGAAATTAAGGGACAATCTTCTACCAGGACAGACGGCTTCACGATAGACCAGATTAATTGCAAGAGTCTATTCTTAAAGATTAAAATCTTTACATGAATGATTATAGTATCTGAAGAGTAGCAGGGATGTAGTTGCTCATATTTATTCTATTGAATTTCAAAAAAGAGGACTACCACATGCTCCATATTCCTTAGTCATCCTCAAAGATAATCAATACAACAGAGAGGATCGATCAATTAGTCAGTGCAGAAATACCAGATCCTGTTAGAGAAAAGGATCTGCATCTAAAAGTAAGCAAGCATATGATTCATGGGCCATGCGGAAATTGATAACTCAAGCAGTCCAGATACTGGAGAATGGTATTCTGTACAAAGGGAT
>PQWD01001048.1:0-26380 GCA_019425675.1 Leucinodes orbonalis
CGAACCCGGAACCCTTGGTGTAGCATTACACCAAATGTCATTAAAAAAAACGACGTCGTCAAAAAGCAATGCTGCAGCGACTTTGAAGATCAGACTTCAGTAGCTGTGCATTCGCAATCATTATACACTTATATCCGAGTCATTTCCGATGTAAGAAAACCTCGAGTACGAACTCAGTTTTGAAATTTCACAAAAATTCCTTCGCTGCACCGCGGCGTCGGTTCAAAAGAATGGCGGATCGGTTTACATTCTCAGCAAGATTGGTTTCTTGGGTCACACGTTCGAAATGGACAAACATTGTAAGGATGGCAGTACAATATCTCATATATTTCTTTACTCACAATCTAACTGTGCGTTGGTGGCTCAGTAAAGTGGACTGTGGTTGCCCTCCTACCGGGAGGGCTAAGGTTAAAATCCCGGACCAATGTGTTTTCGAATTTTCGAAATCATATCTACGTTATCGGACGCTCTTACGGTGAAGGAAAACATCGTGAGGAAACCTTCACGCACACCTGCGAAGAGATTCATTTGTTGGTGTGGAGGAGGTTGTGTGTGAAGTCGACTTATCCGCACTGGGACCGTGTGGACGACTAAGGCCTATGTATATATATATATATCCTTTCGCCCCCTTTCCTCGGTGGGGACGTTTAATGAGCTGATGATAATGAATCTAACTGTGGGTTTAACTGAAGGAGAACTTTGCTTCGGTATGAGGTTGAAATGAAGCATACAAATTCCTGACGATAAAACGCGCTGAACAGAGACAAAAAGGACGTTTCTTTAAGCTGTTTTCATTAAAAAGCTGGTTTCCTCACGATGATAATTGTTGCATAGTATCTGTTATGAATTATGATGTCATACGGTTACTCTTCGTTTAAAACTAAGCAATAATGTTTGAAGGTGATGTTGTTTTCTGAAGAGTTTGTAACTCTTCAGAAAACAACATCACCTTCAAAAACGATATACGATACTGCAGTTGATGACTTCTGTCATAATGTTAAGTTCCGCCAGATAGCCTGGAACTCAGTTTAACTCATTGACGGCCTGGATTCCAGACACAAATAAAATCTATTGTGTCTGGCGGTCAAAAGGTTAACAATATAGTGAGAAGCATAACCAAATCAGCGTGACACATACGCGATTCAACATTAACCATTACATTAGGTAATTTAGATTTACTGTATACCATTCTATTCTAAGATTAGAATCACTTTTATTTTCAAGTACCGTGTTTACTTTTCCCGGGTCAAAGTTAATTGAATCGCAACCCCATTGAATGTTTGCTAGTCTTTGTTTGAATACTCCACCCTTTTGGCTTGGTTGGCTTTACAATGGGCAAACTTTTATAATTATGCGTTAACAGGTGTAGGTTGATTCTTTGTTGATCAAGGGATTGGCTTTTTGGGTAGACGTGCTTTAATTTAAATCGAAAAATGGTTTTTCGCTATAAATCACATTATTATCCGCACTGAGCCCGCGTAGATGACTACGGCCCATAAACCCTTTACGGGTAAGCTCGTGCTCCTCGGTGGGGACGTATAATGAGCTGATGATAGCGAAGATTGAGCGTCTGTGGCTCAATGGTGTGGACTGTTGCTCTCCGACCGGAACGGCTGAGGTTCGAACCAATGTGTTTCCGAATTTTCGAATTATAATTGTACGTTATCCGACCTCTTACGGTAAAGGAAAACATCGTGAGGAAACCTGCGCACGCCTGTGAAGAGATTCAAAGGTTGTGCGTGAAGTCGGCTAATCCGCACTGGGGGCCCGCGAGGACGACTAAGGCCCCCCCTACAGGTAGGCTCGTGCCCCTCGTGGGAACGATTAATGAGCTGGTGATATTGACTAATCATTTCAAATAAATCTATAAGAAAAATACTTCTAAATCAGCATAAAATTTTTCAAAAAAGAAGAGTTCATATACACAAAAGAATACGCAGAATAACAGTCTAACAAACCTTGAAATAATTTTCATTGTGAACTTTAAAGGATATTAGTGCGTCCTCATTAATTTCCCCCATAACGCCGTGCCCCATTGTCACCGGCACCGCAATAAACCTTCACCATATGAGTCCTGCTTTCAAACGTTATGATTGGCCTCATTAAATTTCGCAGTCCCTTTTTTGCACCATAACTCTGAAGGGTGTGGCTGAACGTGGCTATTTCTAGGAAAGTTCTTAGTCCAGACAATTTTAATAAGATGAAGTTGTACGCCATTTTTTTTGACGACCCATTTGGTGTTGCGGTTGAGAGGTCGGCTACTACACCAAGGGTTCCGGGTTCGATCCCCGGGCAGTACAAACATTTGTGTGCATGAACATGTCTGTGTGTTATGCTCTGGGTGTTTTCTATATATAATGTGTATGTATTTACAAATAAATATATAAGTATATTTATCTGTTGTTTAGTACTCATAATACAGGATTACCGCTTAACTTGGGGCTAGATGGCGCTGTGTGAATGTCAGTGGATATATATTATTAAAGTTATTATTTACATTGAGCACTAACTATTTTATTTTATTAGCAAATGATTTGGTTTACCCATTAACCGCTGGGAATCCAAACACAAAAGAGAAGAACGTACCAAAGAGAATCTATTGAGTCTGTTAAATATATGCAAACGCGATTAAAAGGAAAATGTGTTCTTTTAATCTGTGTTATGTTGTTAGTGTTACAAATTAAATAAATAAAAAATCAATCTAATCATGCATTGTAAGTTATACTCGATATATACGGCCATCGGCCGTTGATACAAACTGACTATCAAATTGCTGATCTGGCAAACTAATTTAGAGCTCTCACTAACATTTCGCCTATCCAGACATGTCTCATTTTGATATCCAATGAAGATTGTTGGTTAGAAATGCATGCGTCAAGAAATAAATCCGTTACTTCACCGCAGCACATTAAAAAATTGCCCTACACACGCTCACTAAAACGGTAAATCTTTCTGCCTGACAGTCGTCCAAAAAAATAACAAGCTAAGCATTAGTAAGCCCATCTCGTGCTTGATGTTAAATCCGATGCAATTTGAGCAAACCTTCATATGGTAATTATGTTCGAATCATTTATTTCGGACCGTCATCATAAATATTTAATGGTAACAATTTGAAAGTGTGTTTAAGGGATATATGTGAGTTTATTGTTCGTGAAGTACCTTATCTGATACTTCACGAAGTCTAGTGCAAAAGGAACCCAGCCGTCATCATCAGCTCATAAAACGTCCCCACCGAGGGGCACGAGCCTACCCGTATAGGGTGATTAGGCCTTAGTCGTCCACGCGGGCCCAGTGCGGATTGGACGACTTCACACACAACCTTTGAATCTCTTCGCAAGCGTGCATGAAGGTCTCCTCACGATGTTTTCCTACACCGTAAGAGCGTCGGCTAACGTATATATTTTCAAAAATTCAAAAACACATTTGTACGTGTCGGGATTTGAAACTCAGCCCTCCCGGTAGGAAGAACACAGTAGACACCATTGAGTCACCGCCGCTAACCCTAATCCCAGCCTCAAACAAGCATAAAGACAGCTCACTGCAATCCCGCCGGCGAGGGCTATCGTCGCGAGTCCCTGTAGGTTCGCACAGTCCCAATTCGCGTAACCGGCGTGTGCTGGGCCGCTTCTCTCCCCAAACATATACAAGGTTACATAGCCCTCCCCGCAACGCCCTAAGCTGAGGTTCAAGTCACACTCTGGGACGCCCTTAGGCTCGTTGTGTAAATTATTAAAGCTGAGAGCCATCTGCGCTCGCCAATTGCCAGGTTAAGCTGTAGTAAGTTCGAACAGTAGTAGTCAGTTCGAAAAAAAGCTCATAGCAAGACTAGAAACTTTGGACTCGTGACCACAGTAACTGCGAAGTCATCCAAACATCAGGAGGACAAAATTATTGCAATTACTTATTTTTATTATTAAAAAATTGAGGTATTATTTTAATTTTACCAAATTATATTAATTTGGTACTGCACTAGTTATGATGGTACAAAAGGTGTTGAAAAATCAGTAGTGTTACCAACAAGAAAAAAATACCTGTTGGTCACAAGAGTGTGACAACCTGGTGTGACTACGAGTCAGAACTCAAATTATGGCATTAGAGCGTCGGTGGCTCAGTGGTGTGGACTGTCGCCTTCCTACCGGGAGGGCTGAGGTTCAAATCCCGACACGTACCAATGTATTTTCGAATTTTCGAAAAATATATGTACGTTATCCGACGCTCTTACGGTGAAGGAAAACATCGTGAGGAAACCTTCATGCACGCCTGCGAAGAGATTCGAAGGTTGTGTGTGAAGTCGTCCAATCCGCACTGGGCCCCGCGTGGACGACTAAGGCCTAATCACCCTATACGGGTAGGCTCGTGCCCCTCGGTGGGGACGTTTAATGAGCTGATGATGATGATGAAAAGCATTGTGTTTAATACGTTGGCAGTATACAACTGACTGATTATGATGCATAATCGTAACACGAGGAGTGATGTTATTTGCATAATTTTCGCCTTTCCGACCGAACCGACAGTCGGTCTTCTAACAATCATATGAATTCATTATACGCAATTTTAATCTCTTTGAAATGACCTTGTCACATACATGGAGGTTTAGAAAAATACGAACGGATTGTCACCAATACATAAAATGTGTCCTCGAAATGACAGCTGTTGTGTATATAATCTATACTAATATATAAAGCTGAAGAGTTTGTTTGTTTGTTTGAACGCGCTAATCTCAGGAACTACTGGTTCGATTTGAAAAATTCTTTCAGTGTTAGATAGCTTATTTATCGAGGAAGGCTATAGGCTATATATCATCACGCTACGAGTAATAGAAGCGGAGCAGCAATGAAGAATGTTTCAAAATCGGGGTATTTTTTCATACTTGGAGCTTCCGCTGCGTACGCTGATTAAACGGTTAAAGTTTCACAAAAGTCATGTATTTTTCTCCTTTTAAAGGTCTACAAAAAAGTCCGCGACAGCATGTCTATCTTTTAAGGTTAGCTCACTATAACATATTTTTTGCTAAAAAATCTGAAATTGACCCCGAAACCTTTAAAGTTGGAGGGAGGGGAAATCCTATGTATAGTGATAAATGAAAGTACCGTGTTATCCCGAATTTAATGCGAGCGAAGCCGCGGGCAAAAGCTAGTACTCGTTAAAATATATCATTTTGAGAAATAATTTTCTTATTTTTTGTATAATAATTTTTATGTTTTAAACTAATATGCAATCGGATATATGCAATATATCTCATTTACCCACGAAATATTTTTTGTTCTTTTGATAACTCCGGTTTTTGCATCATTTTACTATGCAAGTCATGTTCTTTTCAGTTTTTTTCTCGGCTCTGTTGACAGATGGGAGGAAAATGTCGTAATATTTGTTGCTTACCATACAAAAGCCAGCCGAATTTTGAAACACTTTTTTGTCAGCGAGACTCCGTCCGTATTCTTATAAGTCCATGGTCACATTCATTTATAACTTAAGCTAATAAAAATAAATAAAATAATCCTTTCCTTTGAGATACTACCCGGATACAGAGCGTCGGTGGCTCAATGGTGTGGAGTGTTGCCTTCCGACCTGGAGGGTGCAGGTTTAAATCCGGCCACGTACCAAAGTGTTTTCGAATTTTCGAAATTATTACGTTTATCCGAAGCTAGGTAACCTGCGCGTGTCTAAAAAAAGATTCAAAGATTCTGCGTGGCCAATCCGCATTGGGCCTGCGTGGACGACTACGGCCTATACACCCTTTACGGGTAGCCTCGTGCCCCTCGGTGGGGACGTGTAATGAGCTGAGATGATGAGCTCCTGCCCAAATCTACAAATTTTCCATGTAGCTAGCCTATATCCTGGCCTGTGGCTTCGGGTATTCCATCCATATTTTATGCAATATTTAACAGAAGCAGCGTATACCGTACCGTACTCATTAATAAGGTAAACCCGGGGAGATTAATCAGGAATTAAACGCGTTTTAACCAATGATGGATAATGGTGTGGGTTTAGGAATTTATCAGCGCTTTACGTAAGTCCTCTCACGAGTGTATGTGATAGAATGCAAGTGATATGTGTGTGCGTGAGCGTATATGAATTTCTAGACTAAAAGCCATTTGCGCTCGCCACTTGTCACGTGGAAACAATCCGTGGCCAACGGCAGTCATTCCGAAAAAAAGGAGTGAGTGTGTGTATGAGTGCGTATATGTGATTGCGTGTGTGTGTGCGTTTGTGAGTGAGTGCGAGTGTGTGTGAGAAGAACTGTGTGTGAGTGGGTGTGTGTTTGGCACTTTGATTGTGCATTATTTTGTCTCCGTAAAATAATAGAACGGTATTAAAATAAGATAAAAATTGAAGTCGTAATTTTGCCCCTTTACCAACTCAAATGTTTGACTTCCGATAATTGTTTGCATCAAATCTGGCAACTGTCAGAAAATCCTCAAACTTGAGCACGAAAGTTGTTAATACAAATTAGGTAGTTAATTCAACGGTACAATTTACCCAAAAGTTGGCGGCTATCAACTTATAATTAGGACATTTTCGAGTCGGACAAACATCGGCTTAATTTCAGTTTGTGTTGGCTTGACGCGGTGGGGGATTTTGGGAAGGGCAATAAAGTCAGGGACATACATTACGGGTCAGTTTCACGTCTGATGTACTTAACGAAATCGCTGTGAAGTTTTTTATGAAGGTCGTATGTTGCACGGGAGCAACCTCCCGACCAACGTACGTATCACAAAATAGGTACGTGCGCGCGGCAGACGTTAATCTAACTTCATTAAAATATCCATACAAATAATTAAATATCTTATAAATGGGGGGTGACTATGTTCAGTAGGGGGCTGCAATTGGCTGACTCATGTTTGAAGACAGGAAGATATTTTTATATTTCAGTAACATTAGACTTCAGAGCGTCGGTGGCTCAGTGTTGTGGACTGTCGCCTTCCTACCGGGAGGGCTGAGGTTCAAATCCCGACACGTACCAATGTATTTTCGAATTTTTGAAAATATATGTACGTTATCCGACGCTCTTACGGTGAAGGAAAACATCGTGAGGAAACCTTCATGCACGCCTGCGAAGAGATTCGAAAGTTGTGTGTGAAGTCGTCCAATCCGCACTGGGCCCGCGTGGACGACTAAGGCCTAATCACCCTATACGGGTAGGCTCGTGCCCCTCGGTGGGGACGTTTAATGAGCTGATGATGATAGACTTCAGAAGTTATTTATGTACTTAGTCCAGTTTTACAAATTTAAGATTTCATTCCAAATCAACTAATTAAGTTTGAATAAAAAATAAATACATTTAATCCTAACCAATATTAACGTACAGATCTTGGGTAAACTTCAATCTTTGATACCACTCACATAAAAAACACGAAGTGAAAAGCAATGACATCACACATCTGCACAAATTTAATAACAGTAAACTAGGAACTTCGAACAAAAACCTGTACTAATAAGAATCAAACACCGACTTTAAAGGCAAGTAATAACCGAGCTATAAACAGGATGTGGCAAAAAAAACAGTGACCCGTTTTTACAGCTTAAAAAAGTTGCTAACTACCACGGAAGTTCCTTACGATTTTTTCGCCATGCAAATTTTGCTCCCATATTCAAACTTGGGCTTTCAAGATTTCGGCACGACCCTCAACACGAGTGGTAAGCGACACCAGTGCGACACTTAAGCACGTATCTCGAGTGACACTTGTGAATTTTAAAGCTGATAAGACAAAAGGGGACAGCCCGACGACTGGCGTTAATTATGAGCTTGTATCAATGATATTCTGTATATATTAAGGTAGATACGCCATCCGTGCTTCAAAAACGAACCGCCAGAGAATACAGTTGTAGGCTCTTTGTTTAGGTAAATGTACGCCCATTCGAAATATGTGTATGTGTGCTGACGCTGCATTCGGAACAATTTTTTCGATTGTTTTGTGGGCATATCACGAATCTATTCTTTTTACATCATTGGCTTGTATAATGATCTGGTTTATGGGTGCGTGTATAAGTTATCACAATTTCTTTATAACCAGTGCATGAACTTTATTGTATCTAAAGACTATTTCAATTACTAATACATACATGGGTCAACATTTGATAATCGGCCGAAGCAGGTCCCCATAGTTATTTTGTAATTTTAATGTAATATTTAAATACATAGTACTCAATACTCAAATCTTTATTGCTCTATAAATGTAGGTACAGTGGCTTGGTGGACCAAAACATTTTAGACCCTATAATATAATTTTGAGGACACTTTTTTTTTGTCGTGTCCTGCTTGCCCAAGTCGCCGTTCTCTGCAGGATTTGATGACGGCTGCGGACAGCGCTGTCGCCGTGGCTGGCTTCTGGGCTTCTACAATTTAATTGGTTTTGCTATCGATACGCTAAGAAGAAGGACACTTTTTCTTAAGGTACATTATGAACAATTATGATAAGGCTGAAATTGGCAGGAAAATTCTAGCAGAAAAAACGCGATGGTCAGGAGCGAAAAAAGGGATTTGCTCCCAAAAAAAGTCATTTTCAAAAGAATATATTCAAAAACACTAAACATTCGCACATCGCAGTCAAAAGTTATGTACGAAATCAGCCTTTTTTAGGGACCAAGTCTTTTTTCGTCCCTTGCCATCGCGTTTTTTCTACAAGTTTTTTCTGTCAATTTCAGCATGATACAATTGTGAACACATGCCCGTAACCACATGGTATTGGAGAACCGGGATATCTGGCGCAAATGGGAGGCCTATGTCCAGCAGTGGACTGCGATAGGTTGAATAGATAAATAGATTGTTATATTTACTGTCGATGGACTTTTCTTTTTTGGTGACATTTTTAATAATAACACGGAGAATTAAAAATAAATTATCAAAGCTTAACCATATTACATTGTATCAAACCTGGTAAGTAGTTGACAAAAACACAGAAAACATCCTGTGAGAAAATGAACAAAAATAGCGGATCAAGGTTCGAATCAACTAGTGATTATTTATACTACTAGTAACTAAGCCCTGTAACCTAATTTCCCACGTCATACGTTAGCAACAGCACTATTAGCTCACTATAGATTACTACAAGCGTGACAGCAGCCGTTTACGACCAGATAGCCTATTAAGCTGCTAAATGGTGACGTAATCACTCTTACATTATTATTACTATCCCAAGGGCCAAACTGAAAATCAGCGCTGGGCTAGCCCAGCTTTTTGCTGAGACTGGTACCCATTGCCAGGTATTTTAAATAAATAATTTTAATCATAAGGTAGCATTAAGTATTGTATCAGTTTTATTTATGTTTGTTTATAAATAAGTGTTTGTAATTTATATTAAGCAACCTTACTTCTAATGTACCTCTATTTTAAAGGCAATAAATATTTTTTGTATTGTATTGTACATCCTGTTCCCAGTGAACTTGGCGACGTAGCATTTGTGTTTACCTTTATTAGTCATCACATTTATCGCTCTCAGACATATCTTCTCTCACACAGTCAATCCCGAGTGAGGTCTTGTACAAGCAGGGTTGCCAACCCCGAAACAAAACTCAATACTCCATCATTTATTGTCAAACCATAATGTACACAAGATGTTACATAAAGTGAAACCATTGTTATGGATGGGCACGCAATGTAGGGACTAGGGGAGAGGAAACATACGTAACATTGTAAATAAGTAATTTTATTACACAATAATTAAAAAAATAATAAAGTAATTCCTCATACATAAGCAGCTAAAAAACTCGACTTTAACTTTCGACCCTCGTACATCTAAAAAAAACGCTTTTATCATTAAAAATACTAATTAACATTAATATTTGCTAGAGTCTTACAAGAATAAACTTCACTTTGGGATAGAGACGACTCATGCGAAAACCATTTTTTTTAATCCGGGTTTCCCCGGTTCACATAGCTACTACCACAGACATCCGAATATACAATTAGACTGGACAAGCCGCCAAGTTTATAGAGTCTAGTTGTCGCAATTTCTTTTCGTTCTTAATGTGAAAAGTTATTCTATTACTTGGTAAATTTACTGATTCATTGCGATTGATGACATGTTACAAAATTGCACCAGAGTGGCATTTGAAAAAAAAACGGTTTATTTCTTCAATATTCGTGCGTCTTGACTCGTCTCACAGAGCGTAAACTGGCAGCTAGTGTATGCTCGTTGAGCTTACATTTGTCGCACTTTAAACGCGGCTTGCCCCATCTCTTGCATGGGAAATCTGTGGCTACTACAGTCTGGATTCAAGTTGTGTTTAAAAGTTCAAGTTCTAATAGATTTACTAGTTGTTATATGTACATTTTCATATTACATCTCGTACTAATTGCACGAGGTTAATAGTGTCTCGTACCTCGTACGGTGTCCTCGTGCCTCGTATGGAAGACACAAATATAAGTGGACGAGGAACCTTGTACTTTGGCAACCCTGTGTACAAGGTCGCCTGGACATCTTAACTCTTTGACCGCCAATGACGCCTTAAGGCGCCAGACAGAATAGATTTTCTATTTTGTCTGGATTCCCGCTTTCAATAAATCCCACCTACTTCATCTAACGCGTGCTTAATTCTACCTACTTCGTCTGATGCGAGTATAACATAACTCGCGACGTTAAACGAATACAATAGTGTCGAGAGGTACATCGGCTTCGTCCGACTTTTGCCTCGCCTCGGCGACTTCCATATGTCGTTTTGGGACCGATTCAAAGGGCTCGAAGTTGCACAAAGTACCTGTCTACACTCGGCCGATGTCGGCCTACGTCGCGAGTAGTGTATAGCACGCATAACATAATGTTTTTACTGTCGCTACATCCTGGGCTATGGACAGACGGCGATAGGTCTAGATTCTGTGACTACATGGTCACAAGTCCTCGCATACTTTCCTAAGATTTACTTTATTTTAGCAACATGTTTATTTTTATAAATTAACTGCATTATTTATAAAAAATAAACATCTTGCTTATCATTACATAAAACAAAAATAACGTCAAAGAAATAACTGGACTAACATTAAACCTAGCGAGTCACTGTTAATTTGGCAACAAACCAGAAAGTGCGCGCGGATTATGAGCAGATCATATCGGTTTTGTCAACTGTATTCCAAAACGAAATCCTTTAATACGTTTTGATATTATTTTTTTATAAAATGGAACATGCATTATTTTATCTGTGGTTATTAAGTCCTGATTAAAAAAGATATGCAATTACAATCTTTCCATAGCCATGTGTGGGATGTGTTAAGGCCTATACCCTAAAGTTGAATGTTATGATGGTTGATTGGTAGAATAAATTGATAATATCTATAATAATATTTGCGATAGACTCTACTACACCAATGGCTCAGGGTTCGATCCCCGAGCATTGTATTGGTCAGGACGTTTTCTATGTATAATAACATGTATTATAGTACAAAAAAAAAGTAAATAAGTATGTTTATCATATGTTTATATGTAGTTTGAGGTCTGTTGTAATGGGGGAGACCTATGTCCAACAGTGGACTGCGATAGGTTGAATAGATAGTCTGTTCTGACTATCATTTACTCCTGCGACAAGCAAGACCAGCCTAACACTGTTTACACTTGCAGTCCACGAGCCCATATTACAGGCTAAAGCAAAGTTTGGGGCTAGATGGCGCTGTTTGATTGTCCGTGGATATCTATTTATTTAAATAACTTATTATTTTCGTTTCCAATAGAAATATCCTAAGCGTAGCTCGTTCCATATGACTGTTGATTTTGAACTTTTAAACCCATCCCGCAGTCATTGTCCAAGTCTCAACCACGAACCATATGAAATCATGTTTTAATATGGCAATCATCATTATCTTGTCAATAAAAGCATTCCTTCCTTTGTAACTTCGAGACATTATTAATATTGAATTCAAAAACCTATAAAACATTCCAGCGTTCATTCACTAACTTTATTCATTATCAACTATATGAATTCTTAAGTGCGAACAATGTAGACACTATAGCATTTATAGATTAAGCAACCATTTTATTGGATAGCGTTTAACAATGATGTAAAAAAGTATGGATTCGTGATATCCTCACAAAGCAATCAATCATTCCGAATGCAGTGACAGCACACATACATATATTTCGAATTTCGAACACAATAACCTAAACAAAAGAGTACAATCTGTACTCTCTTCGGCGGTTCGTTTTCGGCACGGATAGCATATCTAGCTTTATATACAGAATATCGTTGGCGTTTAACAGAAATTTATTGGTTTCCCTTGATAAGTTCGTTACACTCGAGCCACAATGAAGATGGATGGACCAACACCGGTTTCGAAATCTTTTTAAAATAAAACCTCTTTTTCTGCAGTCGTTTTTCCTAATTACGCGGTCGGAGTACTGAAAAGCATTGCGATTGGTCATTTATTTATCAGATTACTGCGTAAAGGACAGTGGAATTTATGACTGGGAATACTAATATTAATTTTATGAGGCTGAACCTGGCAGAAAATTGTAGCAGAAAAAACGCGATGGTCAGGGACTAAAGACTTGGTCCCAAAAAAGGCTGCTTTCATTTATAACCTTTGACTGCAACATGCGAATATTACAAATATTTTTTTACATATTCTATGAAAAACAGGGACCAAGTCGTTTTTCGTTCCTGGCCATCACATTTTTTCCTGCTTGAATTTTCTGTCAGTTTCAGCTTCATTAATTTTACTTTATTTAACAAAAGAGGAGACGATCTACCTAATTCATTCACATTCGGGCGAAATGCGTACTAAAATAATTTTATTATTGAAAGGAGTCAATACGCACAATTGTACAAATGAAATAAGTGCGTATCGACTACTTACCCCTAGGGGCTTAGTAAACTAGACGGTCAGAACGCTAACCTGATGGTTAATGATACAATTGACCATGACAGAGCGGCATTGAAGGAGGCCAACAACTGATAGTTATTATTCTCTATCAATGCCGCACAACGCCCGTCACCCGAGACAACATATGTTAGGTCTCTTTTACCCGATAATCTCACTAGCTACAGTGCCCTCATCCCGAAACATGTGCATAGCACTCTTATTTCACGGGACGATATCTGCGGTCGTTCCGACCTAGACGACTCAGTATCGAGTCTACCATCTAGAATTCCAAACAAAACAAAACCATATTGTACTAATAAATGTGTGACATCATACACACATCACATCAGACATAATTAGTGAAAGAAAGACACTCTCGTGTTCTTGTTGTTTTTGTTAAGCGCGAGACATAACGCTCCAAAGGTTTTCAGGATTTCAATGAAACAAAAGAATAAATTAAATTATCGTTTCGTAGAATCAGCCCTGCAGAATGATGGCTCCGTAAAGCCCTTTGATCCATGTTAAATTGCGTTTTTACAGCTTAATAAAATAGGTCTCATAACAAACGTAGGTTGTTGGTTTTTAACTTTTTGCCAATGTACTATAATAAATACAGAATTTAAGTATCACTTTGGCTAAATAATCACATGAAAAAATAGGAACCTGGTATGTTTCTAGTGTGCAGTCCTATTGGGCAATGAAAATCTATTATTCATGTTTATCAATATTCTCAAATATTGTTTTTCTGTAATTTTTCATCTTCTTTTTTTATGTTTTAAATGTACAGGACGGTCTGGACGCTCACCTGATGGTTAGTGATACGCCTGACAACGACAGAGCGGCATTGAAGAAGACTAACAACTGATAGACAGTTATTATCCTCCATCAATGCCGCACTGCGTCCGACACCCGAGGCAACAGATGTTAGGTCTCTTATTACATTGTAAAAGTACCTATAGCTGGTATTTTGGATAAAATAAACTTATACACAAACTCCTTGAAGTAATTACTTGCTCTTTCATGTCACTTTCATTTGTAGAGATTAGGTTTATTTCTTATAAGTCTAAATTCCACATTGTCTGGTACATTTATTGTTTACTCGGTATCATCATTACCAAATCAATAAAGGATAAATTAAATACAAATAAATAAATTAAACCCAATTAATGTTTCTGTTTGCCTAATTGGCTTGATTGAGCTATTTGTTTAATCAAGAATAATTGACCAAAGATATCTCTCTAAATCATTATTTGATTAGTTTTACATGTACTCGTATTTAAGCAATAACTATTATTTTATGAAACATATTAAATGTAGTCATAAATTATATTCAAATATTAAGGTCGCTGGTGGGAGCTGGATGAGAAAAGCGGAGGACCGGGATATCTGGCGCAAAATGGGGGAGACCTATGTCCAGCAGTGGACTGCGATAGGTTGAAGAGAGAAGCCTTTTAACGATAGAAACCAGACACAATAGAAAATCTATTGTTTCTGTCGTCTTTAGACTGTGTGTTTGGAGTGCAAAGGGAAAAGATGAAGCTTAAAATTGCTTGAAAAAAATCTAGCAGAAAAAACGCGAAGACCTGTGATGAAAAGGTTGGTCCCAAAAAGGCTGTTTTAGTTAATAGCTTTTGACAAAATTTGCGAATCGATAATATATTTGAACATTTTCTATAGAAAAAAGACTTCAATTCTCCTTTCTGTCCTTGCTCATATCGTTTTTTTGCTAGAATTTTTCTGAAGGTTTCAGCCTCATAGGGAAAAGGGAAACATTATTTATGATAGATTCAATTCCATGTCTTCTTATGCTTTTAAGTTATCGGCAACTGAATATAATTATTGTCAAAGTCAAAAACATTTATTTCAAATTAGGCTTACAAAAAGCACTTATGAACGTCAAAAAATATACAAAAATATAATAAAAAACCATTAAAATACTAAACTAAAAATATGAGTTTTGATGCTTTGAAAAAATGCGCTTCAGTGGTTTGGCCTGTTGAGTTATTGAAATTGATTTATGATTTCACACACTCATGAACTTTCCACCATTCTTTGATGAAACCAAGATGATACATTTGTTTAGATTTAGATTTGAAGCTGTGGTGTCTTCAGTATTAATTTATTTATCTTCATTAATGAAATTAACAGATTAATATAATACATGTGTTTAGAGTAAATGACATAATACATCACCATCATCATCATTACAGCCTAATTATGTCCGCTACTGAACGAAGGCCTCCCCTAATGATTTCCACGCGGACCGATCCCTAGCAGTTGACATCCATCTGCGACCCGCCACCTTTAACCAGGTCATTCGTCCATCTGGTTCGGGGTCGGCCTACACTTCGCTTTCCGTTACGTGAAATCCACTCGGGAATCTTTCCGCCTCATAATACATAAGCACTTTAAAATTTCCACTGCTAGGTCAGACACAAAAATACTTAATTAAATTACCTATAAATAAAAAAAATGAGAGCGTCGGTGGCTCAGTGTTGTGACTGTCGCCTTCCTACCGGGAGGGCTGAAGTTCAAATCCCGACACGTACCAATGTTTTTCGAATTTTCAAAATATATGTACGTTATCCGACGCTCTTACGGTGTAGGAAAACATCGTGAGAACCTTCATGCACGCCTGCGAAGAGATTCGAAGGTTGTGTGTGAAGTCGTCCAATCGCACTGGGCCCGCGTGGACGACTAAGGCCTAATCACCCTATACGGGTAGGCTCGTGCCCCTCGGTGGGGACGTTTAATGAGCTGATGATGGTGGAAATAAAAGTTAACCAATTACAAACACAAAGCAACTAGCTAAGTAATTCATTTCCAAATTTGGGATACTTTGAGTTCTGGCACACAACAACACAATTTTAATTGAAACATTTCTGGCCAACAAGCTAGATAGAGAAACGATAAATTATTACTAAATGACAATGTGATAAGTTAATAACACATGAAAATAACTTCATGTTCTTAAATTACAATGATGTTAAAAGTATGGATTCGTAATATGCTCACAAACAACAAGAAAAAGTTTGCCGAATGCAGGACAGCACACATACCAGTATTCGAACACATTAACCTAAAGCCATTAAGCCAAAGAGAGTACAAACTGTACTCTCTTTGGCGTTTCGTTTTTGAGGCACGGGTGGCGTATCTACCTTTATATATACAGAATATCATTGTTAAATACTTACTGTGAAATCAATAAGTTCATTTAAATAAGGTTTAATTGGTCATAGTATTGATAACCTTATCATAACATGCACCTTTAGAATGCTGTCTTTGTTATTATATAAATAATGGAAGGAGATAGCAATAATAAACACAGAATGGAATAAACAATTACAAAACTAATTAACTGTTAAAGTAATGATGCACTAATCCTACCTATAAATTTTTATTACTTTTAACCTCTTATATTAAATCAAAATATCTCTTAAGTTACCTGTGTTTTATTGAAATTACGAAGTTTTCATCCTTTTTATAAGAATCTTAATTTCATAGTAGGTACCTAACTAATAAAACACGGTTTAGTATGTACATAATGATTTCCTTGTATGTGTATGGCTTGTATACCTTCTATACCTACTTTATCTTACAAAATGGATACAAATATCAAATAGTAGTCAAAAACACACAAAATCTAAAGTTACTGACTGTTCTTTGTTTATGTCGCGTTTCAACTGAAGTAATGAATCACGTGCCTTATTCCAAATGAATCGAGGAATATTATCTAGCTAAAGAATAAATGAGTCAATCCAAAACGATTTCTTCAAATACGACGTATTTTATTTGAATTTAACAATGATGTACAAAAGTATAGATTCGTGATATGCTCACAAAACAATCGGAAAAAATGTTCCGAATGCAGTACACATACACATATTTTGAATGAGCTTACATTTACCTAAACAAAATAGTACAAACTGTACCCTCAGCAGTTCGTTTTTGAGGCACGGATGGCGTATCTACCATTATATAAAACAGGATATCATTGGAATTTAATAGCATAATTACATGGTTGTTTAAAGTAAGAAATAAATATAAAGCTATTAGTATTGTATTTATTGTGCCTACGGTGCATCTACGGTGTTTAAAACATGCTACCGAGTGATATCCAATCCAATGCTAAACTCCATTATTTATAAAAAGAAAAAAGTTTGTGGCATGGTATCATTGGTCTCAAATAAAGTCTATCGATGGGTCCGCATTCTTCTTTAGGTAAGATAAAATATAAGAAACTATAAGATAAAAGTTCGATTTACTATTAATTCATAAAAATATTTCAGTTAATATTTTCCATCACGTTAGTTCTAGTCTAGTATTACATTTTAACCTAGGTCTTAGATGCATAAACAAAGACAGACCGGCGATATTGAGGTCAATAAAGGCCAACTACTTTGCTATGAATTCATTCTTGATAATCTGCTAAGCATACCTATTTATCTTCTTGTCATTCCAAAGATATTATTTACTTTCTACATGATTGTGTCATTCACCTAGATATTTTAGGTTTATCGAAGACAATCAATTAATATCCAACGTTAGTAATTTTCCACTATTACTTCAAAATAAAACACAGTAAGTTTAACACAAAGAATATGCATAGTAATGTGAATAAATTACCTTTTATTATAATCCACGGTAACATTGAATTCTGGAGGTCCGAATTGCCCACGTTCACAAAATACTTTGGTTGTTACACATCACTTTCTGAATACATCTACCTATGCCTCGACATAAACAATTTCTTGTTCAACAGATGAATCACCAGAATGCACCGCAACACACTAAGAAACATCCACTTTTACACACTTTAGCACGATAAAACACCACTTTGGAACAACACTGTGAGTTTTGTGACGATTTTATAACATATCCCGGTTTTCATCGGCGCAAGTTAAAGTTTCCGACGGAGAAAACGAACGACGCGGTAACATTGTCTAAACACCGCGGCGCGACTGCTCGGGCTAACGGAGAAATATAACCTAACAAAATCGAAAGAAACCCACGCGCGCGCGGCCTAGCAACAATCTGTTGCTCTCCCAAACTTAGCTAGGTTGTCGGGTTTAACTTATAACTATAAACACAGGCTAAAAACTTTGTTGACACTTGGATAACAATACAATTCGCTATTATGTTAGCTTGTTTTGGGTTAACTTGTGAAATTGTGACACTGTGCGTGTTACGAAGTTTGTTTAGAACGTCAATAATCTGGTTTGTTTTTGTTAGAAGTCACGGACGCGGAGCAAAAGAGGAGCAACGCGATAAAAGTGAAGTGAGCGCGGGTCGGGGCGCACTGGGCAACTTACAAAATTGTGACTAACTTCGGGCTCCAGAAATTCCTTTTACCTGGAGTCGTGACTTAAATATTTAATACTGTTAGATGTTCTTTTGTACAAATTCGAATTAGAGCACTTCACAAATGTAGGTATTATTAATCGAATACAATTATAACCTTAATATACATAGTTACATATCTGCATTAGTTTCAGTATTACATTAATAGGAGTGCATACCTAGGCTGATGATATAGGTAGGTATCTATCTACAGTTTTTATTATGTAGGTAGGGTTCTCAAAACAGAATTAAACAAAGAATATAAATTGGTACATTAAAGATACCTACTAAGTTTTATAACGAACGCTTGTTTACTATTTTATTTTTTTATATTCATATTTAAGTACATGATGCTACTCAAAGATTGAGTTTTATTTTTGCAATCGATTTTTATTTTTATGTTGTCGTAGGATTTACGAACTACCTTTACATACCTATGGAATTTTATTAACAAATGGTGAGTTTTGTTGCCTTGTTGTAGAGTCAAAACTTATGCAAATAGAGAAAGTAACACGCTCAATTAGGTTTTTTTTATCACCTATAGGCAGACATTTGACCGCCATCTCACCTGATGGTAAATGATCATGCCTGCCTAGAAACAGCCTATTCACTCTTGCCTTGAAGACGGCCAGGTTGTATTGATTGGGGAACACATGAGGATATTATACAGCAATTGTTTTTGTTTGATGTCAGTGAATATTATTTATTTAAAATCGATATATTCGTGTTTAATAGACCAGCATAATTATTTTATGAACCAAATGTCTAACCGTCAAACGGATAGAACTTTCAAAACCAGGGGCCCCTTAACAGTATTCCCTACAGGCCCTGCGCTGTCTCAGTCCGGAACTGTGTCTAAGTTATATGTTAATAATACTTTACTTTAAAAAAAATGCAAAGTTTTACATTTCCAAGATTTTATTTAACAACTATTTTTATTACTGTGGCGACACAAATAGTTGAAAATTTTAGTACGTATTCAATACTTAACATTTTAATACCACATGAACGTTAAAAATTCATAAATATCTATTTTTCAAGAAATGGTATTCCGTTTCAAATGTATGAAAATATTTCAATAACGGAAACAAAGACGCCATAAATACTTATTTTTGTTAATAGAACATTAGTTATTAGCATACTACATAATTTATGGAATAAAATTACAGTTACGAAAATGTCAACCACATGGACAATACATTTTATCCATGGACGTCCACACGGAGTCATCTAGTTATTTCTATGGGCGCTAAATTTTATAAAACAAAAAACACTCAGACCACAAATTTCCCAATACAGGAGATGGGGCAAGCCGCGTTTAAAGTGCGACAACTGTAAGCTCAACGAGCATACACTGGCTACCAGTTTACGCTCTGTGAGACGAGTCAAGACGCACGAATATTAGAAGAAATTACCGTTTATTTCCAAAATGCCATCCTGTGCAATTGTAACATGCCATCATCGCAATGAATCAGTAAATTTTCCAAGAAATATAATAACTTTTCACAGGTAAGAACCGAAAAGAAATTGCGACACTGGGACTGCCTATAAACTTGGCGGCTTGTCCAGTCTAATGTATATTCTGATGTCTGTGACTCAGACCAATAATTACAAACAGGCTTACAACAAAATGTAAGAATTATCTAATATAAAAAGATGCCGTGTATGACGTGACGACCGCTTAAAACATAGTAGTCATCATTTACTAGGTGGTAGACTTGGTACCGAGTCGTCAAGGTGCACCACCGCAGTGCCAGATGACGTCCCGTAAAAAAATGTGTTAAGGCTAGATGGCGCTGTGTGAATGTCAGCGGATATTAATTTTATTTATTAATTTAGACTTGCACGCGGATATATTTAAAATAAATATATAAATGCTCAAAATGGCGGTTACGAACATGCTAAAACATTCGCCATTCATTCACTCAGTGACTAATTAGGGTTTCGTTCAGTTACGGGCAAACTTTTCGACCTTTATAACTGCTATTTATAATTCGCGTGGAATTTTTAGCTTGTGTGATAAAATGCATATGGTTTTGTGGCGGAGTTGATGAAACTCCTTTTTCACTGCCTGGTTTGTATTGCTGGTCGAAGATTTTTTGACGACTGTTTTCTTATTCATCAGGTATCTAATTATAGTATTTATACTAGCTGGGCGCATTGGTAACCTTGCATTAAATAACCCTTTTGTTGAAAATCACTACCCTTTTAAATTCGTATGTTTTATTTTATTTCATTGTTTGGTACTTCGGTACTGAGTCGTCTAGGTAGGTACCACCGCAGTGCCAGATATCGTCCCGTGAAACAGAAGTGAAATTACCGGGTTTGAGAGACATATTTTTGTCGTCTCGGGTGACGGGTGCAGGGCAGTGCTGACGGAAGATAATGACTACCTACTGTTATTAATTTACTCCAATACGGCAGCTGTCATGGTCAGGCGTATCACTTACCACCAGGAAAGCAAACTGTCGTCCGCGCGGGCTAAATGCGGACTGGCCGACATCACGCATTACCTTTGAATCTCTTCGCAGGAATGCGCAGGTTTCCTCACGATGTTTTCCTTCACAGTAAAAGTATCGGATAAACGTATATATAATTTTCGAAAATTCGAAAACACATTGATACGTGGCGGAATTTAAACCTGTCGCGTTTTGACGACCCATTTGGTGTTGCGGTTGAGAGGTCGAATGCAACACCAAGGGTTCCGGGTTCGATTCCCGGGCAGTACAAACATTTTTGTGCATGAACATGTCTGTTTGTAATGGTCTGGGTGTTTTCTATGTATAATACGTATGTATTTACAAAAAAAAATGTATTTAAGTATGTTTATCCGTTGTTTAGTACCCATAATACAGGCTTCACGATTAACTTGGGGCTAGATGGCGCTGTGTGAATGTCAGTGGATATTTATTTATTTATTTACCCGAGTCCTACGAATTTCTTCATTTCTGATATACTACTATCCCTTTCTAACTACATTTAAATAAAGATCAACGTTGAGTCTCTTTTTCTTTCTTTCAAAATGGGCCTAATTCAACGTATGTGTCAAGCGGCTCGGACATTTTTTGGTTGAAATTTTTTTGTTTAAACCAGTCTTTTGTATATGTCTAAAATCTACAAATTCAGCAAAAATCCCAATACCAAGAAATTACAAATTGAGTTATTTCCGAAGTCCTTGATTGGAACAAAGCGAACCAAGCGAGATTTATTTTGAGGCTAATCAACTCGCCAGGGCTTACCTTTTGATGGTACATGACGAACGATTCGATTAAATAATTCGTTCATTCAAATAAGGAAAACGATCCAAAGGTTTCGTTCATTTCGATCAGCATTTCATTTAATTTGTATAAGATAGAAATAGAAATCAGTCTTGGTTTTAAGATGAAACAGTCATAAATAAAACAAATGTCATTCAAAAAGGGAAGACATTTTATTAAAAAAGTCAAAAACGGCGCGCAAATGAACGAGCATTCTCAAAATGGCGTCGGATCTGTAATATTCACAAAATGGCGGCAGTAATGCGCTGAAAACGTCAACCGTCCATTCAGTGGTGTACCTACATGTTGACTAATAAGGGTTACCGATTGAGAAGCGAATGGGGAACGCAATTATTACAACTCCGGTAATTAAACCATAACGCGTACGGACTGCTCCCAACTAGTTCAAAGACGTTCCGTAGTTCACCTTTGGTAAGTTTGATTAATAGCTTACATTAATTATATGAGGATTAAGATTATTAAATACCATTATAGTGTGTATTCTTGACAAAATCCATTTGGATAGCGTATATCGGTGGCTCATTGGTGTGGACTGTTGCCTTCCGATCTGGAGGGTGCACGTGCAAATCCCGCCAGGTACTGTCTTTTCGAAATTCCGATATCATATGTGTTTGTATCCAAGGCTCTTACGGAGAAGGAAACTATCGTAAGGAAACCTGCACACGCCTACGAAGAGATTCAAAGGTTGAGCGTGAAGACCTTTGATCATTGATACTTGAGCGAAGGTAAAGACGGCTAATCCGCACTGGACCCGCGTGGACGACTATACACCTTCACGGATAGGATGGTGTATAAGGTTGAATGTGTTGGTTTTTTCACTCTTTTACTGTTATAATTGTACAAATAGACACTCCGGTCCTGGGATGCACACAATCGGGGAGAGCTATGTCAGCAGTGGAATGCGATAACTTGAAGAGAACAGTTGTGTATAGCTGGAAAGCTGTGGTCCAGGCTGAAGGGTGAGACAGACACAATTTCCTCGTAAGAACTAGTTGGTAGACTCGGTACTGAGTCGTCACGGTAGGTACCACCGCTGTGCCAGATATCGTCCCGTGGAATAGAAGTGTTTTGCACTTTTGTGTTTCGGGATGAGGTCAAGCTAGTTAAATTACTGGGTATAAGAGACCTTATTTAAACTTGACGAACCATCAGATTTAGTTCCAGTTTCGGGTTAAGACATACGTCACTAAATAGCGAATCCCTCTAATTAACTTTACCCTGTACCAAGTTTGGAGCGCCTGATGATTTTATTACGGCAATTTTAGCGGTGAACTAAACGTTGACTGCTTTATGTTGAAAGGGATCTTGATTATATTAGAATTTCTAATTGTTCGAGGCAGTTCCGTTGAATTCAGACTCGTAAAATAATTACATTTTAATATGTTAGGATTGTTATGGATTTGTTATTAGTAATGGAAGTTAAGGTTTGTGTTCAACGTACAATGTAAATTAATTGTGAATACCTACATACAATCAAGGAACAAAGTTGAAATGACCGCTCTGTCGAATGAAGGCAATATAATGTTACATAATGATTATGTTTTGGATTCTGTAAACGGGCGGTTTAACGCCTAAGCAGAAGTAGACCAGGAAAATAGCGTCCTGGAATTTATCCTTTTTTGTTTTTAATAATGTAAGGAACAATTTTAGTTTGCCAAACCATTTTATTTATTATCTCCTTTTAAAGATTAGGTGTTCAACGACATTAAAGGAGCGGAAATTCTTCTTTGGTTGCTCATTGAAATACCATTAATATTGCTATTTTCATGTAAATGTTAATTTCCCATTCCAAGCAATCAATTATACATTTCAGATATTTAAATGTCGTGAATTCACTGGAACAATTTTATGCAAATTATCTTACTCCTAATATACATTCAGCTTAAATATATTTGCACCATTAAATTCTAACAATGAGGTCAAGTTGATTTCCTTGTGTGCTCATAGTTTCCGGTGGAGTTAGGACTCCTGACGTTATTAGTATGGCAATGATGAAAAAACACAACTGCGACTCTGCTGATCAATTTTATTTTCTGGACGTATCTATTCTGAGCTATCTTTATTATAACTAACACTAAAAGAAGCACTTTTAGTGTTTATATTATATAAAATAAAACTTTTTTATTACTTAACAAAAGTTTTTTATTTTTTTAACAATTACTCGTATTTTCATTTTTTTTTCCATTTTCAGTTAAAAGTAATTCACATTACACGAAATATTACCGCTCTAAATAAAATGTATTTTTTAATTTCGTGTAAATAAATCTCCAAAGTTAATTATGAAATGTTTATCATAGCAAAACTTTGAACTATCATGACCACAGATTTCCCAATACAGGAGATGGGGCAAGCCGCGTTTAAAGTGCGACAAATGTAAGCTCAACGAGCATACACTGGCTGCCAGTTTACGCTCTGTGACACGAGTCAAGACGCACGAATATTAGAAGAAATTATCGTTTTTTTCCAAAATGCCATCCTGTGCAATTGTAGCATGCCATCATCGCAATGAATCAGTAAATTTACCAAGAAATATAATAACTTTTCACAGGTAAGAACCGAAAAGAAATTGCGACACTGGGACTGCCTATATAATTGGCGGCTTATCCAGTCTAATTGTATATTCGGATGTCTGTGATCATGACAAATTAAACATGTTTTAAACTAATCGAATCCTTCTTTAAATTATAAAACGTTAGTACCTACTTAAAAGTGAATTTCTTGATAACATAAAACCGCGTCGACATAAGTTTCAAATAAATTGTGTCGTTTTAACAAATTGAAAAAATTCAGTTATTCTATCAGTCCACATTCCTTAAGAAGTTTCTGAGATTATTTTTATGTACGTCGCATAGTTCAAGTTGTTATCTCAGTGTTGTTCCAGAAAGATCACATAATGGTGATTTTTTACCCTCAAACTATGTGCTAAAGCTTTGAGCTTTGCAAATAAACAATACAATGAAAAGGATAAATAGCAGCGATCATTGTCACCACATCCGTATGTTAATTCCAGCTACTGTCATACGCGGCATTATTTCAGATAAACTAGGCATATCCAAATTCGCGAAGCGTTCATTTTGTTACCGCATTTAAATTTCGTTAATCAAAACCAAAAATGGCGGTGCTTATTTTATAATCTGTCAAAAGGGTTAACAACCTCTGTTGCCTGATTATTAAATGGAATAAAAAAAATAAAGGTGTTAGTTGAGGCAACTGCTTCGTGGTCAATGGGCACAGCGTTCGGATGCGTGACCCGAAAGTCGTGGGTAAGAACCCTGCGGAAAACATCACTTTGTGCGATATTTACCAGTTTTTTAAACGACTCCAAAATGAGATATTTATTTATCTAAAAGGAGGAGGTTACTCAATTCGACTGTATATGTATATGTTTTTTATGATTATTTTTTGTTGGAGGATACTTTAGAGGTATCCTCATATTATAATGGAAACCCATTATAAGGAAGCCATTGTTTGTTAAAGGGAGATCAGATAATCGTAAATAGAACTTTTAAAAATTCACAAAAGTAACCAGCCAGCACCGTTCAAAGTGTACCCACCAGTTCTCACTGTAAGTATCCATGTCAACTGGCAATAGCTGTTACAATAACCGAATCCGTGACGAGGGTACGATTATTACGTTGTCAAATTGCTGTGAACACACAACCCTTCTCAGGCATCCGAAATTAGCCCCCGGCTCAGGGACTTTTTGGTACCTTAAAGTCTGTTGTGATGCGACAATTTTTCATTAATCCTGTGCTGTTTACGCCTCGTTTATGTAAATACAAGCTTATGCCCGCAGCTTCGCTCGTGTTAAATACGGGGTCTTTGTTACCCTTCCTACCTTTAAAATTGCGGGATGCTCCATACAAACTCCGAACCTTCATTTTAGAGAACTGGGGGTTAGGATTAAACGGCATATAGTTATGGAGAGCCATCCCTTCAACAATTTCCACTTTTTAATCACGTCTTTCCATTTTGCCGTGCAAGACGGACAAACAGACTCACTTTCACATTTATGGTATTAGTATGGATACGAAATAGCTATATCCCGCGGTGTTGCTCGCAGTAAAACGTAGCCTATGTGTAAATCCAGCGCGTCGTCCACACTACATTTCATTAAAATCATTTCAGCCGTTTAGACGTGAAAACAAATCATACATACACACAAACAGACAGTAGGTGTTCAATTGTCACAAAGGAACTAAAGATACATAGACTGCTTCTCTAATATCCCCCGTTACTTGATTTTCAAGGCTCATTATTTTATTATTTTAAATATAAATCGTAAAATATTAACTGCGGGAGAATATCTTATAACGCGGGTAATGCCGCGAGGAAAAACTAGTATACATATATGTAAATAGGGAATATAAACGAAATGACAATATAATTACATAAAATTTATTTATGTATTTTTAAGCAACATTTTTTTCTATTTATTTCTAAAATGTAATTAAGCTAAGAATTCGTTACAGAGATCACAGTCACGCTATTTTATTCATAAACATAGTTAGGCTCGTGTTATATAATGAAATATAATATTAAATTATTGAATCTCAAACTAATGAAAAATCATGCTATCATAAAAACGAGGCAATACGTACACAAAATGAAGTCAAATTTTTGCAATAGTGCTTACTTGGTTTGAATTCAAAGTACATTATACCTATATAAAATTAGTCTATAACTTCATTAATAATTATTTAATAAAAATGTATGTTGTAAAATAAAATTGATCTAGTCTGCTTCTAGCATATTTTGTAATGTTTCTTTGAAATTACATTGACATTATAAAATACATAATTTTAATTAAAGTTGCTTATAAATGTTTAAAAATATTATCTACGGTAACTATATTTAATATACAATTTCAACAACCCATAAATTAAAATTATCATCATCACTCATCACTATCACACGCAGAAAATCATCACATCTTAAAAGACTAGTGACGCCAGCATACAATTTCAGGATT
>PQWD01001048.1:27919-79167 GCA_019425675.1 Leucinodes orbonalis
TTCCCTATATTGATTTATCACATAGAAAGAGCAGAGTATTCACCTCATGTTAAGTGAGTTTCTACCATCACCCATGGACTCTCGTAACTCCGAAGGAGCAACGATTGTTTTGCTGACTTTTAAAATGGGTGAGGAAGGGGATTTTGGCACCGGTGAGATCACGCACTCAGTGAAACTCTTTTGGGCCTTGTATCCAACTCAACTTACTTAGAACAAAATTTCATTTCTTACCTGGACGGTCATCTTCGTCCTTTCCTTATCAGTGCTTCTTATTGCAATCTCATCCTGCAGGTAAAGGTTGGACAGGAGATCGTGTCCTTGGGAGCCGTATCTTTGCCTCAGGAACTTTCCGATTTGGTATGCTCGTCTTTTGCCCACCTGTGGGATAATTAAATAAAAGTTGACATGGACGCAGTTTAACATTTGAACGCTCCTGGCGTTCAAAATCCAAACACAATAGAAAATCTATTGTTTCTGCCGCTTTTAGGTTTCATTGGTGTGCAAAGGGTTAAAGACATACAGACTTTAAACTTCTTTTATGTGACAAAGTGTACAGGACGGTCAGGACGCTCACCTGATGGAAAGTAATACGCCTGACCATGAGCGGCGTTGATTGAGACGACAACTGATAAATAGTAATTATTCTTCATTAAAGCCGCTCTGCGCCCGACACCGGAGAAAACAGATGTTAGGTCTTCTTTAAACACATCTATTTCATGGGACGTTATCTGACACTGCGGTACCTACCTAGACGACTCAGTACCGAGTCTACCTTTAGTAAACTACTGCCTGTCTCTGTGCTTAAGTAGTCAAAGCGATGGGCTATATCGCTACATGATCCGGGAGTCATGGGCTCAATTCCCGCTGGGGAAACGCATAGGTAAGTTATTAGGGAGGCCTTTGTTCAGCAGTGACATTTTATTCGATTTTTCTGCTTCCGAGGTTACTTGCGTATTACATCCGACTGTAGTAGTAAGAACGCTTGCAATGTATCATTTCTCATGCTACAAGATTTATGAAAATAATGAACTGAGTATTGTTAACGTTAAAAAGGTCTACAGAAAACTGCGCGATGGGATATGTTTATCTTTTAAACCCACAGTAATATTTTTTGTCATTTACTTTTACGACAAATAAATACAATAAATTGTACTAAGAGTATTATTCAAATTAATTGCATTAACCAATAGGGAACATGCAAATGTAATATAAATGAATATTTTGATATTAAAATGTTTAAATAACATAAAAGAAGGGACACCGTAAGGTTTATATTTCAATTGACGCTGTTTTTTTGATATAATACGAATTGAAACTACTTGAAACGGAACGTAAATTTAAACACCAATCACTGTCATTTACGTCATCTATGTATGACATATTATTTTGACGTTAAAGGTTTAGCAAAAAGTGAACATTAAAACGACAAAATCGGAAGTTTTCGAATAAAAATGAAATTTAGGACTGTAAAAGCAGTCTCCAGGAAACTACCAAAGTTAATGTTGACATGGTTGTAATTTATTTTTGTCGGAAGTGAGTTTTACAAACCGCAATAAGCCTGATGCGAAATATGGACTTTTTACGGTACTTTATTGAAATATCAAAGCATAATGTCTACTGATAATCTAGAAATGATTGTTTTTCATCACTAAACATGAAAATTAAAGTAGTGAGCAAACAGAAAAGGTTATATTTTAACTCATCACAGTGTGAGCAGAAACTGCTTGGAAAACGCTGCCTTGAGGATTTCCACATGGAATTGCCCTGTGCAATCCTTATCCATGGCACTTACACTACACTCTAAGGATGAATCAGGAACAAAGAAGAAATAATAATGATTGCCTTTGTTTTAAAAAATCATTATTTAATTTATATCATAATTGTGTAAGTTTGTATGTTTTTGTGACTGTAATATAATAAATCAATATTAAACTTGGTGTATTTTCAATGCTTACAAGATTTTTTTTTATTATTGCTGATTCAAGTGTCAAATGCATTATTCTGTTTTAGCATTCAAAAATATGGGGTATGAGCATCTCTATTCACAAAGTTTTTAAACTTTTTAACATGATTCCATATCTTTACAATAAAAAGTTATAGACAACTTTGTTATTGTATTTATATTAGGTAGGTAAATATGTTTGTTTTTCATACAAGCAGATGAAGAATAACAAGTACTTTATAACAAGTTGGCTTTAAATGCCGGTGTTCCTCAGGGGTCTGTTCTGTCTGCAACACTCTTCCTACTGCACATCAACGATCTGTTGTACCCAGGTATCTTTGGATACGCAGACGATAGCACTGTTACAGAGAGATACACATCCAGTTCCCGCGCCAGTGTCGCTGAGACGAGTCCCTTAGAGAAGCTATGGTGGAGAGGTTGAATTTAAAGTTAAAAGCTGTGTCCGACTGGCGTGAAGCTAACCTTGTCGAATTCAATGCCAGCAAAACCCAGGCGTGTCTTTTTACGCAAAACGGAGTCCTTTTAACTTGACTCCCTCCTTCCTAAATATACCGATACCGATAAAGAACCACCTTGAGCTCCTAGGTATGGATTTCTCTTCCAACCTCAACTTCGGAAGTTCTATTGAGTCTAAAGCCAAAATCGCTGCCAAAAAACTTGGCATCCTCTCTAAGGTTCGGCGATACTTCACACCGGAACAGTTGCTCCACTTGTATCAAGCACAAGTTCGGTCGTGTATGGAGTATTGCTGCCACCTTTGGGATGCTCTGCCAAATATCAGCTAAACGCTTTGGACTCGGTGGACCGAAGAGCCAGGAAACTCATAGGCGACAATACGCTCGTTGGAACCAAACTCCAGAGTTTGGAGCATCGGCGTAAAGTCGCCTGTCTGTCGGTTTTTTATAAGGTGTATTTTGGAGAGTGCGCGCAGGCACTTTACAGCTTGATACCACCTCCACATTTTACCACAGGACCACAAGACGCCGGGAGTGCTTTCATCCCCATGTGGTTGACTTTCCAGCAATTCGCACAAAGCGGTTCTCTGCGTCTTTTTGGTT
Organism: Leucinodes orbonalis; assembly: GCA_019425675.1. NCBI lineage: Eukaryota > Metazoa > Arthropoda > Insecta > Lepidoptera > Crambidae > Leucinodes > Leucinodes orbonalis. The sequence continues at coordinate 30,941 of PQWD01001048.1, forward strand.
CGCACAGTTCGGGAGTGGAACGATCTTCCTGCTTCTGTGTTTCCAGAGGCTTATAACCTCGGTGTATTCAAGGCCAGAGTGAATAGGCATTTTCTGGGTAAACGTGTACCATCATAGGCCTCGTCATCGCTTACCATCAGGCGAGACTGAGGTCAAACGTAAACCATTGATAATAAAAAAAAATAAAAAAAGTATTCTAACATCATAGTCGTCTTCACTGCATCGAAAAATAGTTTGAGGATAATTCATTCGTCTTCACAGCTCAAAATCTCTTTTTCCTGGTTTTGTGTCAGTCATAAACAATATGATTGTTATTAGATGAACACATTGGCATAAAATATGGTCAACGCGGCTTTTTCCGCAGTATCAATTCATTAATCCATACATTATCAGTTATTTAAAATTCTTAGAAATTAGGTCTCGACAGTCGAGAAAAAAATGCAAAAGTATGAAAGTCCTTGAAGAAAGGAGGTACATTCACATATCTGACGTCAAACGTCACGCCAGCCCGTTTTGGCGCGAAATTTGAAATTGTCAATTTCAACCGCATTTTTATGCAGAAAATGACAGTTTTTTGATTTTTAAATATACTTGTGGTCTATTCTAAATGTAGTTCTTTAAAATAAACACAAAAATAAAATTTGTGCATCTTCCCTATTGTGAGCAAGTAAAAGTGAAAAAAGATTTTTAAAAATACAATTTAAGTATGATGGATGTATTTACTTTAAAGAATAATAAGTTTGCATTGTATAACCGGATCTCTTTTCATATCCACAAAGTCATCTCATTTAATGGCGGTGGTTATGGATTTTGAAGGATTTTCCTTGTTTAACATCGCGTGGTCTCTATCTGAAATTGTTTGCCTTCACTGAGTTTGTGGTGCAAGGCTATATGTTTACGCTAGTATGAGTAACTGACTTGTATGTTTAGCTAAACTAAATAGATGCACAATTGTTTTCTTTCTTTCTTTCTTTCTTCACAATTTCGTTAAAAACGTGTCGGCGGCAAAATTTTGCAGAATTTTCATTCGTAATCACACTCGTGTTACTCGTGATACTCGTGTTTTATTTTGTACTCTTTTAATGACGTGTTAAGGTCAACATTTTAATGAATAATTTTAAGTCATAAATACAACAAAAATCTACATATATTCACACAGCGCTATTTAACACCAATCTAAAGTCACGGTGGACGATCAGCTTAACTTGTTGATATACGAGTAATGAGTATAGTTCTTTTACGGAGACAAGACTTACATTAGTAAGACCTTCAAGGCCTTCAATCACTGTCAAGTTTTTGATCTTCTCCTGTTCGTTAGACAGCGAAAGCTCGTCAGCATCGGGCGTCCGTTCTCCATGTCTGTTCACCTGTCAACAAATTTTGAACTCTATCAAAGGGTTCTTAATGTTCATTGTCAAATAATAGTAAAATTAACAACTATATTAATTATACAGTAGTTAAGCGCCTCCTCACTTTAAATTAAAATAAACGAAAATGTGCTCGATATCATAGAATTTATTTGTTCATTTGAAAGGCCTATTCATGTATTTGAAAGGCCTATTTATGTATTTGAAAGGCCTATTCATGTATTTGGAATATACTAATATTCAATGTTGTCAAAATGTCTGCAATTTTCTCTTTGGGTGGCTCATAATCAAAAAGTCTAGTATCACGGTGTAAAAGTCAATAAGCCGGAATCGAACATGGATCCTTTGGTGTAATAGCTGACTTCTCAATAATTAGGTGCACCAGCATTATTGTCATTAAAGCCTAATACGGAACAATCCCTAGCCTAACCTATCTAAGGTAGCAGATGGATAAGTTAGCATCTTAGACAGGCCATCAGTCGATTAGTCGGAGGTCGGTCTACGCTTCTTTCCCCGTTACGTATACGTCAATCGAAAACCTTTTCACTAGCATCCGCTATCAGTTCTACGCACTATGTGCTCTACCCACTGCCACTTAAACTTGCTTATCCTTTGTTCTTGTTATCAATTGCAGAAAAGTACAAAATAACAGATGTAGTCAACTAGTTAATGTAAATGGACTTTGATAATAAACACTGGAAAAAACAAAAAATAAAACTTAATACCTCGGCCACAATGCGGGCATGATCTGAAATATTTGGAGGACACGTCATAATTGTTAATATATTCTGAATATCTAAATATGAGGTGACTGACTGACTGACATAATAATCTATCAACGCACAGCCAAAAACACTGGACGGATCGGGCTGAAATTTGGCATGCATGTAAATGGTATGACGTAGGAATTCCGCTAAGAAAGGATATTGATTTATTCCGCCCCCAAGGGGATAAAATAGGGGATAAAACTTTGACAATTTTAAACGATCATGTTGAGATTTTTTAAATTCCTTTTAAAAAAGGGGATAAAATTGGGGGTGAAAAAAGATACTTATTCTTCTTCTTAGGCGAGCGAAGCCGCGAGCAAAAATTAGTTAAGTATACTTTTAACACAGCAAAAACACTCACAAGAGAAGCAAACACATTTCCACAGAATTAAAAACACGCTTGCCAAGCTTATAGCCAAAACTCTTTACTATCGTGTAGGAGACTTTTTTTAGCAGTGGATTCTCATTGGCCCTCATATTATTTATTTATTAAAATGACAAAAAATCTTCACTGAAAATCAGTATAACCTACTACGAAACAGGGCTATGCTTGGGGTTTCTGTACATAGAATCAGAATAATGGTAAACGAACTAAGGTCGACGACGAACGACGGTACCGGTAAGCGCAGCGTAGTACAAGATGGACAGATGACTTAAGGAACGATGCGGGTAGCTGCTGGATGCAGATAGCTTCCAACCAGTGGGAGTCGATATTATTGGGGTTCTTCAAGAGTAGACATCATGTGGCTGATGTATGATGATGTCTCAGAGTGAATCACCTACGCGGATGCATTCTATCAATCAACAAGACGTCATTACACGGAGGTCGGAATTATTGCTAATTATTGTATAATCATTATTTGTCATTAAGGTCATTTGTGTATTAAGTGCTATCAATAACAGGGAATGATGCAGCTTATAGAAGTCAATGACGTGAACTCGAGAGATTATAATTCAAGTTCATTATATAATCTCTGTTAGGGTTTACAATGATTAATATAATAATAATTAGTTTATTTAAAACACATTCACTTGTATATAATATCAAAAACAAAAACAATATCTGTCTTTCAGGTGAACACTCAACTGCATTCATCTGTGAGTCCCAGTGGGCAGCAAATATTTTAATTACTTTGAAATTTCGATAGATGGCAGTGCTGGTACGTTACATCACGCTATTATTATGTTATTGAGTATTTGTGTCCATGTTTATTTATTTATTTATTTATTCACAATAAACTTGTAACAGGAGTGTACATTTTGATATAACATTGGCGGTTGAAAGTGCTAAGTTACAAATTAACCTTTTCAAGGCGTTTGTGATTATTTAAGAATATTATTTGAAAAGAGAAAAATAAATCAATTAAGTCAATGTTACAATATCAAGCATACATGCATTAATTTATAAGAAAATTTATAAGTTTAAGTTCATGCTATACTTTAAAAATGAATGTACCCACCCTACTTTGAAGAATCGTCATATCGTTGTTTATCTAAAATCATAACAATCACACTAATATTATAAAGAGAGATATTAAACGAATTAATGGATTTTAATGGTACTTTGCAACAATATAGCTAACTTATCAGAGTAGCACATAGGCTATATATACTCGTATTATTCCAACGCAAAATTTTAAGGCTGAAGCCGCAGCGATACTAGTATTAAATAACCCCAACGATCCCACGACCCAATCATCATGCCATGTATACTTACAACAATGCTAAGACAAGCTGTTGGTCTTCTAATATCTCGTTGCCAGTGGGATGACCATACGCAGCTCCCACGCACACCACACACACCAACACACACACGGCAAATAAATACTGAAACATGATTCTAGAACAAAAGAGAAGACACGATGAGTATCTCAAGTTCAAGGAGTTCAAATTTCAGTTGTACCGGCATCTGCTCGGTTAGGTTGTGTTTCGGCAGATTACAATACAAGTTCACCAGCGGTAAGACTGTTATTTCTTTATTGTTTATGCACACATACAAAATAGTCAGAACAATATATAGTGAGAAAAAAAAGTACAAAGGTACTGCTTATTCCGAATGGAATTTCTTCCAGCAGTCCTAAACAGGAAAAAAACATACTGTCTATTTACGTAAGTAAGTCTATTTAAGTAATATCAATGCTTGAGTCTCGTTCTAGAATACGGGCCTTAGAGAAATACTCTAAGGCCGGCCTTAGAGTATTTCTCTAAGCCTTCTTACTTAACGCTGTGTCTTTTATAGCTTCAATGGTCAAGACGATGACTCTAAGCGTAAGACAGTAACGGTTCCATGCATTGAATGTTAGCAATTATACCTTGACCGACCATATGGTGTAGCGGTTGAGACGTCCGCTACACCAAAGGTTTCGGGTTCGATCCCCGGGCAGAACAAACATTTGTGTGCATGAACATGTCTGAATAATATGTATGTATTAACAAAAAAATATATAAGTATGTTCATCCGTTGTTTATTACTCATACTACAGCTTCACGCTTAACTTGGGTCTAGATGGCGCTGTGTAAATGTCAGTGGATATTTATTTTATTATACCTAATCCTTTACATGCTACGGCCCATTCCAACATTACACGTTCTTCCCCCTTCCCATTAAGTTGTAATTATAACTCATTGAACGGCGCATTATTATCTAATTATCCCTTATCTATAACACCAATAATATATAATTACTAACATGATAAATCAAAGCTATGATGTAAAACTTGGCCAGACTCTTGTTATCTTAAACATTAAATAGGCACGTGGATAATTAATATTAATTAACAATAACAATAACAAATATGCATGTGTTACAACTGAAGACTGAGATTCACGCATGAACTTTGTATTGTAAGTATAGGTCTCTCCTTCTTCAACCTATCGCAGTCCACTGCTTCGGTCTTCTAAATTTTGCGCCAGATATCCCGGTCCTCCGCTTTTCTCATCCAGCCTCCACCGACCTTTCGCATGTCGCCGGTCCATCGGGCCGGAGGGCGTCGTACGCTACGCTTGCCAAGACGCGGCCTCCACTCCAGAACTGGTCTACTAGCTGATCACCAGCATTTAATGACCCATTGAGAGCCCAGGCCTTGGCGCATTGAGCTATGGGGAGATTAGGCCGTCAATAACCATGTTGGCCCAATACGGATTAGTAAGTGTTAACGACTAACATCCTAGGATTATAGTCAGGACCGACCTAAGAAATAATAATAATATTAAACAAACTTCGCCACCTAGTCCCAAACTAAGCATTTTACCTGTAATATGGTTATTAAAGAACTAATGTTTTCTGTATATTTTCTGTATTTAAATATTTTCTGTTTTTACTTTAGTGTCTCCTTTTTTTTTTCTATTTTTTGTATGTGACTCACTCGCCACAGGTACAGCCAGAAAATCAGTTCTGCAGTAGTTCCCTTACTACTGCAGTTTATGCTGAGGTTGTATCTGATTGGCCACAAGGTTTTTTTTTCTAATAATAATTACTTATATGTATGTTTTATTCACATTTTACTAACCATTAGTTTAATACTTACTAACTTACTTTACTTATCTTTCTTTTATTTTTGTATGTTGTGGTCAATAAAAATATTTCTTTCTTTCTTTCTAATAGACATACTTATTAATTTTCTTTGTAAATACATACATATTATACATAAAATCACCCAGACTAATACAATCAGACATGTTCATGCACACAAATATTTGTACTGCCCGGAGATCGACGCCGGAGCCCTTGGTATAGAAGCCGACGTCTCAATCATTACACCAAATGGATCGTCCTATATCCTTACCAAACTGGGAAAAATGCACCAAATAACTTTGACGTTCCTTTCGCGGGATTGAATCGATGATACTCGGAACAGTGATTTAAATCAACCGTAAGGCAATGGGAGCAGGCACGCAAAGCCGCATATTAATTTTTCATTCATCATCATCAGCTCATTAACGCCCCCATCGAGGGGCACGAGCCTACCCGTATAGGGTGATTAGGCCTTAGTCGTCCACGCGGGCCCAGTGCGGATTGGACGACTTCACACACAACCTTTGAATCACTTCGCAGGCGTGCATGAAGGTTTCCTCACGATGTTTTCCTTCACCGTAAGAGCGTCGGATAACGTACATATATTTTCGAAAACTCGAAAACACATTGGTACGTGTCAGGATTTGAACCTCAGCCCTCCCGGTAGGAAGGCGACAGTCTTCACCATTGAGCCACCGACGCTTAATTTTTCATTATTTCTAAAAATTTGATTATGTTTTATTTTTTAGATTTCAAATTTATGGCAATATTGTCCCATATTAATTAGGACCATGACAGCCAAAATGCTCACGCACGAGGATGTTTTTAAGTAACAGAACAGGTTCAGAACATAACAAGGGGATTTAAAAATATTAAAAGAAACTCAAGCCCGACTGGTTTCATTTAATTGGGACACACCCAATTAAAGATATGACCAAATTGTTTTACAACCAAATGTTTTTTATCCAACGGATTTGTTTCGTAAACGATCGTGTATTGTATTTTGTAAATACAGATATAAATCGCGCATGACTTTCATATGTTTAACTTTAACATGACGACCTTTGTTTTCTTACAGCAAAATAAAATACATGTGAGTCAGGTTATCAAATCTTACATGTATATTTTCGTAATCAGTAAAAACGTGCCAACAAATATACAATGCAATATCAAGTACTAAACTATACATTTTTTTAATGATATACACGTGAAAACGCACTTAAAACATAACTAAATGAATAAATACCAGTGACATTCACACAGCGTCATATAAATCCAAAAAAATATATATAAATGAGATTAACTAACAAAAAAGAATGAAGACTCAATGATATGACTTGGCTTGGCACACAGCTCATATACGTCCCCACCGACAAGCACAAGGCTTGTCGGTGGGGACGTATATGAGCTGATGATGATGAATATCATATGATTGGGAAGACTAGACTGATGTCACAGACAAACAGCAGTAGTCAGATCGAAGAAAAAAAAATCTGTATATATTAAGGTAGATACGCCATCCGTGCCTCAAAAACGAACCGTCAGAGATTACAGTTTGTAGGCTTTTGTTTAGGTAAATTTGTTCGAAATTCGAATTATGTGTATATGTGCTGTCACTGCATTCGGAACACTTTTTTCGATTGTTTTGTGAGCATATCACGAATCCATACTTTTTTACATCATTGGATCAATGAGTTAGTATTGCAAATTTGCCAAACCGAATGAATCCTATAAAATGTATGTATGGTTTTATTATGTATGTATGATGTCATATTGGCAGGTAATAAATTGAAGCCCTTTCTAAACCCTTTTTAACATTAAAAATAAGGATTCGTCATGTGGATAATAGTGGGTATCGTGGCGGTAGTTAAAATTTTTGAGTTGTAATTATTTCATGATAAGGCTTTTGCATATATTTTTAACCACAATTTTTTTGTCTCAAAAAAACTTTTTGTTAGCAATTGGTAAGACGCATTTCTCAAGACTTTAATCTTTAAGCATGTGTATCTGGCGCAAAATGGAGGTGACTTACTACTTCTTCGACGTTGCACACGAGTGGTCGTGGTCGTTATTTCAGCTGTTAGTAGGTCGCCCATCAATAAGTACGCAGCCTTTCTGGTAAAGATGTGCAGGGAAGCTGCTTTTATTTGGTCCGTCCGTCTCATAGGCGCTTTACCTCGCGCTCGGATGCCCTCAACTTTACCCTGTACCATGAGGCGCTCGATCGACTCATTGCCACGCCGGGATACGTGTAACGTGCATGACTTACAGCAGTCTTAACCTCAAAATATCAAATTCCTGTCTCTGTTTCTTACTGAACAAGCTACCTCTCTTCTTACGCAAGGTGATACTACAAGTATACCCGCCAGAGGGTAAATCCGAGTATTTTTGGTACACATGGTAACAAATTCGTTATCAATTAATATATTTTTTATATGTACCTTATGTAAATATGTGATCTATTTACCTTTTTAAAACACAGCAGATAGTGGGTGTAAGGGTCACTGTAGATATACAAATTGGGTCGCTTCCTAGCTGCGCACGCGTTTCTATTTCTACATTAGACGGTTCACGTGGGAACTAATTTGAACTTTTAAAATATAATGAGATATATTTTTAACTACAAATATCGATACGAGTGTGCCATTTTGAATCCTGTGATCATGCTAATTGTTCGGGTTTTTTTTAAAACACATATAAGAAGACGGAAATTAAAATATCATTGGAAAACAATGACAACTATAAAAAACATCTGACATTGTCTATGTTCATAAGTAAGTTCGTTAGCTCAGTATATACGTATAAACTGAGCTAATCGTTTACAATTTGCTTCGTGAATAGCACGTTATTTGAAGTCTTTAAGATAAGCGCTGCCTTGAAGTAATTTTAAAACCTTTTCTTCTTGTAAAATAATAACAAAATGCGTTAAAACGCATTTAAATCCACACCAAGGTCATCTGTTAGCACTTCCCGTCAGTAGATATTAACTTTTTATCTGATAACGACCTCGAGTTTTAACAGCAAAAATATTCGTGAAAAAGCGCAAACATAAAGGAAAAAAGCGAAATAATTTGACGCGCTCCTTTTGGACTAGCAAAGATCAAAATAACAAAAAATATGTATGACTTGATAATTTATTTGTTTTCATTATAATTTACTAACTTAAATACAATAATATTTATAATATATATATATATATATATCATATATGTGTATTTTTATTTTATTATTAGTACACACTTGCCTACTTTTCTAACTTTGTTTAGCCTATAGCGTAGGCTCCTCGGTGGGGACGTATATAAGCTGATAATGATGAACTTAAATAATTTATATTGACACCTAACCAATGACTGATTATTCTAATTTCTGCCAACTACCAATTCTGGTAGCGCTAGCCTCACTCAATGTGGAAGAGGAGATCTTTCCCGACGGCAAAAGTGTACAGGGCGGTCAGGACGCTCACCTGATGGTAAGTGATATGCCTGACCTTGACAGACCAACAACATATAGACACTTACTATCCTTCATCAATGCCCCACTATGCCTGACACCCAAGACGACAGATTGCGCTATCTTATATCCAGTAATTTCACTAGCTACAGTGCCCTCATCCCGAAACACTTCTGTTTCACGGGACTATATCTGGCACTGCGGTGGTACCTACCTAGACGACTTAGCATCGAGTCTAGTACTTTTGATTCCACGCGATATCTGAGGCACAGCCAGTATTTAAACCATTACATAACCCCCCATTTCCATATCTAATTGACACACTAATTTCAATAACAAATACCGAACATAGTTAACACAAACCGCTATTAACCAGTTAAAATGCACGGACGTATCTCATGTCAAATATTATCATCAAAGACGAGTCCGGATGTGAAAACGATCGGGGTTTATTTTAACTTAAAATTTTTCGATAGTCGCCAATAAAATAGTAAAATTTTTGAACTTACTAGGTGCTAGACTCTGTACCGAGTTACGTAGGTAGGTATCACCGCAGTGCATATATCGTTCCATAAAATAGGAGTGCTTTGCAACTCTCTGTTTCGGGATGAGGGCACTGTAGTTAGTAAATTACCGGGTATAAGAGACCTAACATCTGTTGTCTCGGGTGACGGGCGCAGAACAGTGTTGACGAAAGACAACGACGTTATTGATTTGTTTCAACACTGCATGTCTCGGTCATGCGTATCACTGACCACCAGGTGAGCGAACTGACATAAAAATAAAATTAAGGTAAAAAAAGAAAAAAAAATTTTTAACACTAAAACTTTTACTGTTAACTTATAACGTCATTTCAAATTCAACACATTTGACACAATTTATATGTTATCGAACCGGGACCTTTAGTGAAAGAGCCGACGTGACAACCCATTACACCTGATGGGTTGTCAATAATGAAAAGATGTTATTTCTTTCACAATTACTCAAAACTACGAATAGTCAAGATCAGTCATTATCTTTCACCTTGATTAATTATAAACCTGCCGTCATTTGCACAATATAAACACAAGATATTTTTCATGCAACCTTTTTTTAAATCTTTATTTATTGAAAGGAGTTTTGTCACACAGTCATTCCCGTAAGGCTTAACAAAATGTACATCATCATCATCAGCTCATTAAACGTCCCACCGAGGGCACGAGCCTACCCTTAAGGGTGATTAAGCCTGAGTCGTCCACGCGGGGCCAGTGCGGATTGGACGACTTCACACACACCTTCGAATCTCTTCGCAGGCGTGCATGAAGGTTTCCTCACGATGTTTTCCTTCACCGTAAGAGCGTCGGATAACGTACATATATTTCGAAAATTCGAAAACACATTGTACGTGTCGGTATTTGAACCTCAGTCCTCCCGGTAGGAAGGCGACAGTCCGCACCATTGAGCCACGACAATTTAACATTAAGTCTTTAAATAAATATATTGGAGTACATCAGCACCAGTATTCTGATCATCATCCGATACTGTTACAGAGTCCACTTCATAGTATCTAAAAAGTCTTTGGAAGGACTCGTCACGGGCACATTCAGTTAATATGTAACATCTTCCATCTTTTGACGACCATTGGCGTTGCGGGTGAGACATCGACTGCAACACCAAGGGTTCTGGGTTCAATCCCCGGGCAGTACAAACTTTTGTGTGCATGAACATGTCTGTTTGTAATGGTCTGGGTGTTTTCTATGTATAATATGTATTTACAAAAAATATATGTGTATAAGTAAGTTTATTTGTTTAGAGTGTCGGTGGCTCAGTGGTGTGGACTGTCGCTTTCTACCGGGAGGCTGAGGTTCAAATCCCGACACGTACAATGTATTTCGAATTTTCAAAAAACTATATGTACGTTATCCGACGCTCTACGGTGAAGGAAACATCGTGAGGAAACCTTCATGCACGCCTGGGAAGAGATTCGAAGGTTGTGTGAAGTCGTCCAATCCGCTCTGGGCCCGCGTGGACGACTAAGGCCTAATCACCCTATACGGGTAGGCGCGTGCCCCTCGGTGGGGACGTTTAATGAGCTGATGATGATGATGTTTATTTGTTGTTTAGTACCCATAATACAGGCTTCACGCTTAACTTGGGGCTAGGTGGCGTTGTGTGAATCTCAGTGAATATTTATTTATTTATTCCAATAAACCACATTTAGCACAGTTAGCCGTTAATCCTATCTACAAGTGTATTGACATGACTGAAATTGTGACCGTTTTTATTTATAACAAAAAAAAAGCAGTGCACTGTTGCTTTTAAATTTTCCCTAGACTATTTACGACACCAGTAATCGCGTTGAGAAATAAATAGTCTAGGTTGACATGGTTGTCTCGAAAGTCATTCAATCTAGTATTAGTGCTGATGGTAAGGCACTTTTTATATTACGGAGTTACCTTTGTCTCCTAATAAACCCTAACAGAGGTTGAGATTCCTTAGTTTTAGTAAACCCAAGAGACCTCTTATTCCTTTGACTAAAAGTCAATATGCTTTGAAATAATCCTATAAATTTTTGTCACATTACTTGGACGACCCATGTGGTATAATGGTTATGACGTTAGATACTACACAAAGGGCTCCGGGTTCGATACCCGGGCTATACAAATATTATTGTGCATGAACATCTGATTGTATTGGTCTAATTGTTTTGTAAGTATTGCTATGTATTTCCAAAAAAACTAAATATACAATGATACGTCAACATTTTTTGTACTCTAATACTGTTATAAGAGATGGCGGTAACTCTCTGGTTAATACCACTTCGCTCGATATTTTCAATTCTAAACCGGAGATGTTTAGTCGAGTCATTATTGGCATAATGTGGTTCCGTAATTGAAATTTTAATTTTTTTTAATTACAGTCGTTCAATCTTCTTTTGATATCAATTTAAAACTGTATTTATAATACCAAAGCTTTTATATTTTTAAAATCGCAATAAGCTTGCGAGAAGCATAATTTCCCTGGACCACTAAAACCAAACAATGCCATTAAATAAACACAACCATGGCCTACGACGTTTGTTTTACAGCACATAACTATATATCCGCAATACAAATAAACAATGGATTACAAAAACTTAACAGCGCAAGGTAAGTATACTCCTTAATGGTGTTTTTAATATTTTACGAGCCCGCTGATAGACTAGGAAGTGTGGGCGTTAACAGAAATTGGAAATAAAGTTCAATTTGCTGCGAGGAAATACTGATCTCACCAAAAACATTCTGTAAAAAAATCTAGCCAAGTCTCGATGGAGCAGCTTGATTATCTCTAAAAAGTAATGAAATCAAGACAAAGACGTGCCAAGTCTAAGGTTCCTTACTGCGATTACTTTATTATTATGGTTGATGTTGTGTGACTTGGCCGTTGAAGAGTACACAAGGATACAAAACCAGGTGCTCCATGATACCATTGCACTATTCTATCGCCAGAACCGCTACCCATTGACGATACAAATTTGCCACTTGGAAAACGGTGATTAAATAACCCGTCGATTGTAGGCTTAAAGCCACTAAGGTATAAAGAATGTTCAACGGCCAAGTCACACAACATTAACCATAATATTTAAGTAATCGCAGTAAGGAACCTTAGACTTGGCACGTCTTTGTCTTGATTTCATTACTTTTTAGAGATAATCAAGCAGCTCCATCGAGACTTGGCTAGATTTTTTACAGAATGTTTTTGGTGGGATTTCACTTCTTTTTGTAGAAACTTAATAGGAATATTGGACGACCCATTGGGTGTAATGGTTGAGACGTCGGCTACTACACCAAGGGTTCCGGGTTCGATCCCCGGGCAGTACAAATATTTGTGTGCATGAACATGTCTGTTTGTATTGGCCTAGCGCGCTCGACTTGGCGGGGGCACTACCGTGCCCCCCAATTTTTGACATCAGATGAAGCGGCCCACCATGTTGAATATATATTGTTTGAAGGCGGTATGTCGATCTCTTATAGTTTGGCTGGGCTCTTTTGTTATATAAGCAGGGTCACCAGGTGCTCCAGATCTTCGATTATCCAAGTTTTTGTAGCTTTCCCTTTATATAGCCATTAAACCCTAACTCTGTACCGAATTTCAGCTCTCTGAGTTAATGAGAAGTACTAGTTCTATTTTGATGATCATGAGTGAGTGAGTGTCTATCTGTCAAAATGCGAAACTTTGCTTTCGCTTAACGTCGGAACTAAATGACCTACAGACTTGAAATTTGGATTTAAAGTATTTATTGCTAGATGACGAAAATTTGCAGCGCTCTGGTATTTTCCAAAGGTTCTGAAATTGGGACCTGAAAATGCGGCGAAATGGATCCTGTAAAGGATGGTACGGCAGTGTTTGCTTCGCGCTCGACTTAGCGGGGGCACTGCCGTGCCCCCAGGTTCGTGAGTGCTTCTAAGGTTTGGATGGAATGTTATTTATGACTGAAAATAACTAGTTTAAGTAAGAGAGGGTTCTCTTCAACCTATCGTTGTCCAATGCTGGAAACAGGTCTCCCCTAATTTGCGCCAGATATCCCGGTCCTCCGCTTTTCTCATCCAGCCTCCACCCGCTGGTGGGACCGACAACTTGCGAAAGGTCGCTACCTTTCGCAAGTTGTCGGTCACTCGGTCCGGGCGTCCTACGCTACGCTTGCAAAGACGCGGTCTCCACTCCAGAACTCGTTTGCTCCAACGACTATCGGTTCTGCGATATACGTGACCAACCCACTGCCACTTCAACTTGCTGATCCGGCGGGCTATGTCGGTAACTTTAGTTCTTTTACAGATTAAATCGTCCGTTGTTTCGTTTACATTACAGGCTTATGCTTAGTGGGACTAAATGGTGCTGTGCTGGCAATGTTAGTGGATATTTATGCATTTATTGTACTTCTTAACATGGCCACTTATTCGTACACCAAAAGCATGAATACTATTTAAATCATAATTGATTAGCCAAGCGCGAATCAGAGTCATTTTTTACACTTTGGAAGTATCTCTCGCGCAAAGTATTTATAAAAAAAATATATTTAAAACCATATTATTATTTTTTAAGATCGTTACCCCATACGTGGGGGTACGATTTAAAAAAAATGAGTTTCAGTTCTATGTATGGGAAATCCAAAAATATATTCATTTTTTTAAGTTTCTAGTCAAAGTGCTTATAGTTTCGGAGAAAAAAGTGTGTGACATACGGACGGACAGACAGACATACTTGACGAATCTATAAGGGTTCCGTTTTTTGCTATTTGGCTACGGAACCTTACAAACCGATATAACACAGACAAGCATATTATCCCTTAACTACCCGTTCGTTTGTTTGACGCCCAAAATCTCTATCCATATCATTCCTTTTTTGTGTAAAAACGTTCAATACAATTACATACAATAAAATATCAAACTGAATTCAGTTAATCTTTCCTCAACTAGTAACCCTAATCGAGGTAAGATAGGGAAATTAATGAATGAATGAATTACTTTTATTTCTTCTATCGTCGAAGAAATAAAAGTAATTTCAGAAGAGCCTTGATAACCCAAAGAAAACATTTGAATAATATACTCACATAAGTTTTCTTGACTAATAAATAACACTTAAATTATAATAAAAGTTAAAACTAAACGGCAATCGGTGCAAGGCAAGCAAGCCGTGCGCCGATCGCGCACTCACTGAGCGATGCTCTGGCGACCTGCGGGATTTATCTTAGTTATCTGTGAATTTATGACGCTTTACGTAATAGTAATTTGCTTAAATAATCATCAGCCTATAACAGCATACTGCAGGGCATAGGCCTTCCAGCGCAGTTTTTTTTTCGAACTGACTACTGTTGTTCGCCACAGATAGCCTTTAAAGCTTCACCGGGCGCATGGCTCTCAGCCTTAAACATTTACACAACGAGCCTAAGAGCGTTTCAGAGTGGGACTCGAACCTCGGCTTAAGGCGTGAGCTTGGTAGCCTAGATATGTTTGGGGAGAAAAGCGGCCCGGCACACGCAGGTTACGCGAATAGGGACTGAAAGAACCTACAGGGACACGCGACGATGGCCCCCGCCGGCGGGGACCGATTTTTGTATAGTGTTGTAATGTTTTAGCTATCTTGGCAGCGGTGACCGTGATAGGGTCGTTGGGCTCTTTTTAGGAAGTTCAGAACCCTGCCCATCATCATCATCATCATCAGCTCATTAAACGTCCCCACCGAGGGGCACGAGCCTACCCGTATAGGGTGATTAGGCCTTAGTCGTCCACGCGGGCCCAGTGCGGATTGGACGACTTCACACACAACCTTCGAATCTCTTCGCAGGCGTGCATGAAGGTTTCCTCACGATGTTTTCCTTCACCGTAAGAGCGTCGGATAACGTACATATATTTTCGAAAATACATTGGTACGTGTCGGGATTTGAACCTCAGCCCTCCCGGTAGGAAGGCGACAGTCCGCACCACTGAGCCACCGACGCTGTGCCCAAATTTACAGATTTAATGTCACTTGGACATAAATAATAGTTGCCCTAGTGGATGTTTCGCTTCCATTGTAGAGGACCACAATTGCAGAGTAGGTGCATTGGTGTCTCTCTCTCTTCCGCGCAGAATCTGCAAGTTTCCGAGTCACTTAGCTTCATTTTGTGAAGGTGGCTTTTCAGCTTGCAGTCAGTGCCGTTACAAGAGCCCTGACCTTGGGTTTACTGAACTGTAACAGTTCAAAGGTTCGCTTCTTCGAATAGACATCGATTAGCGCTTTTGAGTGAGCCCTCCGGTGACTTTAGCCAGTAGTTAACAGAGTCCTCGAGGAGCTTCCGTTATCTCTAACCTCAAGTTAAGCGTGAAGCCTGTTATATGGATAGGTACTGTCAAATTGGTATTCCAAAGACATATAAAGAAAATCCATAAGCAAACCTAGAGCCCTTGAATTATTATATCAATAAACTCATCATTTTATTAAATGTTACCAAGTGTTCAGTACGGTGAAGACACTCACCTGATGGTAAGTGATACGCCTGATCATGACAGAGCGCCATTGGAGGAGACAAACAACTGATAGACAATTTATTATTCTCCATCAACGGTGCACTGCGCCCGTCATCCGAGACAACAGATGTTACGTCTCTTATACCCAATAATTTCGCTAGCTACAATGCTCTCATTCCGAAACATAAAGTGCAAAACACTTCTATTTGACAGTACGATATCCGGCACTGCGGTGGTACCTACCTAGACGACTCAGTACCGAGTCTACCACATAGTAACATGCCAATAATTAAAAGGAAGTTTAGAACAAAGGATTGCTTTCTTTCTAACTTGTTAGAATCATTACGTATTTTAGGTCGCATCGAAGCTGTGCAGTAAACATCAATTTAACCAATATTAAAGTATCAAAAACGCTAATTAAATTCCCATCAATCTAAAATATGCATTATCAACTCGTTTAAGATAAACATTAATTTGTTGTTGCCTCCGAAAACCGGTGTCGATGATAATTTGTGGTTTTAATACTTCCATATTTTTTTTTAAGAAATTCCTACTTGGTATATACTTGTACTTGTTAAAAAATATGTAAATGATACAGGGATACCCATATGATTAAAACAGTAATTTAATCAATTCTTAAGCGATTTGATCAAAACAGAAAAGATAATTTAAAAATATCATCACAATTTTATGATTTCCCTGTGTAAATCTAGTGATTTAGTCAATATCAAAACGAGCATACGGTTCATTTGATGCTAAGCGATGAAGCCATCCATCATCATCATTAAAGGTCCCCACCGAGGCACGAGCCTACCCGTAAAGCCTTAGTCGTCCACGTGGACCCAGTGCGGATTTGTCGACTTCACACTGAACATTTGAATTTGAATCTCACCGCAGGCGAGCGCAGGTTTCTTCACGGTGTTTTCCTTCACCAAGCGTTGGATAACGTACATAACTATAATTTTGAAAATTGGAACGTAAAATTATTCATTAATTTTTAAAAGAGCAATTTATCAAAAGCACGAGCACACTACTGTGTGTCAACCATTAGTTTTATGGTTTCACAAACTATATTGAAAAATTGTTCATGTATTTGATCCATAGGACTTTTATACGGCCGGCACTCGAACTAATAATGAATGAAATAAAAATTCTGCCCAACTGACACGATGGGCAGAATTTTTCAGCGGACACTAAATGGAATTGTGCATGTAGTTACTACATGCACAATTCCATTTAGTGTCCGCTGAAAACTAAGGGCCTAACCTGAACAGCGACTACACAGTTCGCTGAAGTAACACGGCAGTTGATTCTTTCTTCTAAAAAATATTCTTACAGTAATAAAAAAAAGGATTTCTAAACAATAAATTGATAAATATAGCATTACTAACAAATTGTGTGTGAAATTTGAAAAAAAGTACAACATAAAAGTAGTTTCTGTCAGGTACTAGACTTGCTTGAAACCAGGAAAGTACGATCAAAAGGTTGTAAAGCACCTTGCTAAGCTACGCAATTAGTTCTATATCTTTTGTCTAGGTGGCGCTGAACCACAGTTTTTTTATTAGTGCTACGAAATACTAAAATTTTTACAATTTTCTTTTTACCTGAAAATGTTACTGGAAAGTTGATGGAAATAATGATGAGCATGTTTAAAGCTTTAATGCAATAAAAGACAATACCAATCTTGTAACGCCAATATATATTTTTAATAGAGTTAATCCCATAAATCGATTTTTCGCCAATATTGCGTTTTAGCTGTTTCTTAAAATTTAAATTTTGTGTTCCATAAATTCCATAACTTAATGGCGAAATTGGAAATAAGTAGGTTTAGAAAACGCAATCAGTCTTGCTTGAAATTCGTAAGAGGTTTACTAACTTTATTCCTCGGTTTCACTTATAGTATTTTTACATTGTCATGAAAGTATGAAAGAAAATATTTGTATTAAATTTGTAAGAAAATATATGTATATATAAGTGGCTACGTATCGCGTCGTCGTGAAAACGATTTAGTAATACCTACAGGCAACCTGACATTATATAAAAATGGATCGTACTATATGGCCATTAAGGTGTTTAACCATTTACCTAATAATATAAAAGCCCTCCAGTCCAGTAAATTTGAATATGAGCTTAAAAAAATATTAATTAATAAGTGTTTTTATACTTTGAAAGAATATTTTGGCACCAGAATATAAAATTATTTAATTTTTTTTTGTTGTTGTGTGTTTCCTAATTTAATTTAATTGTATTATATTATGTATTTTAATAAATTAATTGATTATTTTATTTAATTTGATTTAAGTAACGAATTGTTGTGATGGCGTATTATTATAGAAATTTAAGTTTAAATGATTAAAAACATGTAATTTGTTTATTAAATGTTTAAATATTGTAATGCCCTGACAGGGTCATGTTGCAGAATGTATATTTTACCAATTTAAGAACTTTATGTAACCAACATGAGCAATAAAGGAAATATGAAATATTTTATGATCTAAGCGAACTCGCTAGCCGCTCCGTCTTTAATCGCTACACAACAAGCATGTAGGATCTGACAGCGCCATCTAGTCCCAATTTATGCAAGAAGAGTGTGTGTTATGGGCACAATATTATTATATGCCGTACACTAACGTCAGTTAAGGGCGTTTATATGGTATAATTTTTAGTTTGGTGATAAATAATTTAAATTGTGCACGATTATACATACTATTAGTGATTTTTACATGCAAAATCCCTTATTATTTTTAATATATAAGTTGAAAGAATATAAAGATAGATAACGCGCAATGGAGAGAGCTATGCTCGGGGTCTCACTTAGGGATAAGATCAGAAATGATTTAATCCGTAAGAGAACTAAAGTTACCGACATAGCCCGCCGGATCAGCAAGTTGAAGTGGCAGTGGGCCGGTCACGTATGTCGCAGAACCTATGGCCGTTGGAGCAGACGAGTTCTGTAGTGGAGACCGCGTCTCGGCAAGCGTAGCGTAGGACGCCCTCCGGCCCGATGACTTGCGGAAGGCGCTGGTGGAGGCTGGATGAGTAAAGCGAACCGGAGTATCTGGCGCAAAATGGGGACTGCGATAGGTTGAATAGAAAGATAGATAGCATGTGTTAATATTTTCTGGTTTTCCATACAAAAACTGGCCGTATTTGGACACACTTTTGATGTTAGCGAGTCTCCGTCCGTATTTTTTATACATCCATGCCATATATAACCCAATACAACTGTCTGTCCATGCGTTGGTACGTAGGTATAGATTATATTTTAAACGGTTAGAGTACTTAAATTAGTACTCACGTAACGCGGGGTACACAAATTAACAGTGACAAAATGGCGGACGACCCACTTCGAATACTAAAGACTTGACTAATTGAAAGTTTATTACAAGGGTGCAAAGATCTGTAAAACTTAACATTAATGAGTTTACTTCAACTCAATGGAGGGACATCGTGGATAGTCAGTTTAAGAAGCCAATGAAAAATCCATTTATTTTGACGACCCATTTGGTGTAATGGTTGGGACCACAGACATCCGAATATACATTTAGACTGGACAAGCCGCCAAGTTTATAGGCAGTCCCAGTGTCGCAATTTCTTTTCGGTTCTTACCTGTGAAAAGTTATTATATTTCTTGGTAATTCACTTATTCATTGCGATGATGGCATGTTACAATTGCACAGGATGGCATTTTTGAAAAAAGCGGTAATTTCTTCTAATATTCGTGTGTTAACTCGTCTCACAGAGCGTAAACTGGCAGCCAGTGTATGCTCGTTGAGCTTACATTTGTCGCACTTTAAACGCGGCTTGCCCCATCTCCTGTATTGGGAAATCTGTGGTTGGGACATTACAAACATTTGTGTGCATGAACATGTCTTTTTGTATTGTTCTGGGTGTTTTCATAATACAGTATTTACAAATAATTCGGCGGCATTCGGCAAATGACGTCAAGTCCAAGTCCGCCTTCAAGATGAAAATCTTTAGGCTAAGTATTCTACACTGACTAGACATCTACACTAACTGCGGTATTAGCTCACAAGTTTAAAGTTACTAATTGGGCAATGGATTAAGCTATGCTTAGGGTTTTTCCCAGGTATAAAATCAGAAATGATGATATGAGTGAACATAGCCCGCCGGATCAGCAAGTTGAAGTGGCAGTGGGCCGTTCACGTATGTCGCAGAACCGATGGCCGTTGAAGTTGAAGTTCTGGAGTAAAGACCGCGTCTTGTCAAGCGTGGCGTAGGATGCTCGGACTGATGGACCGACGACTTGCGATAGGTCGCTGGTGGAGGCTGGATAAGAACAAACGAAACCAGTGTATCTACCGCCGAATAGAGTAGATATGTGGCGATAAGTCGAAAATAAGAGAAGATAGTTCCATTTATTAAGACCTAGGAGCAGTAGACTCTATTTGATTGTAGCTAATCTGTTACATATAAATAATATTGGAGTGGCTGTTTGTAATACAAGTTTTTTCTTCATGCATAATGTACCTACGGTTTATAACAGTTTTAAAAACTTTTGTCTGTCTGTTTGTCACGCGTTTGATTTGGACGGGATTTTTGGCAGGAAGCTGATGGAATAAGGAAAACACAGGATACTTTTAATAAAGACAATAATTTTTATTTTGGAAAAACAAAGCAATGTATTTCGCGCGGCGGTCGCGTTACTTATAACGGAGTCATTTTAGGTTGTTTTAGTGCCTGAGAATATATTAAAACGCGAGTAATTCCGCAGGGAACAACTAGTTCGTTATAAATATGTTTACGTACCTCATGCGTGTTTCAAGTATACAGCCACAATTATGTCGGACCTGCATCGAGTTCATGTTCACGCGTGCATTTAGTGCTTGAATAACACCCAAACTGGCACTAACATTACAATGAACAAACAAAAACGTTTCGCACAATCTTTTGTTTGAACAGCCGGTTAAGATTTATGCAAACAAATCGACTTTATGATGAAGATAACATAGCACTATCCTATTTGATCCCCGCACTAGTGTCACATAAGTTTTGTAAAACTTAATTAAATAATAGATTTATTTGCACAGACATCCGAATATACAATTAGATTGGACAAGCCGCCAAGTTTATAGGCAGTCCCAGTGTCGCAATTTCTTTTCGGTTCTTACTTGTGAAAAGTTATTATATTTCTTGGTAAATTTACTGATTCATTGCGATGATGGCATGTTACAATCGCACAGGATGGCATTTTGGGAAAAAACGGTAATTTCTTCTAATATTCGTGCGTCTTGACTCGTCTCACAGAGCGTAAACTGGCAGCCAGTGTATGCTCGTTGAGCTTACATTTGTCGCACTTAAAAACGCGGCTTGCCCCATCTCCTGTATTGGGAAATCTGTGTTTATTTGGGTTTAAGTTTTCGTTATGATGTATAATTTACCTATACCCAGTTATGTAAGGTCTGTGTAGATTTTGACTACCCATTTGGTGTAGCGGTCGAGATATCGGCTGGTAAACCCAAGGGTTCCGGGTTTGATCCCCAGGCAGTACAAACATTTGTGTGCATGAACATGTCTGTTTGGGCTCACTGAAAATCGGCGTCAGGGTCCGCTCATAGGGGGCCCTGGCTTATGCTGAGTGAGTCCGTTAGTCTAGACGTCGTAGCACGCCACATATTTGTTAATCATAAGTTTGTAGTAAAACTGTATATACATAGTTCATTTCTCACATTAATTAGTTGTAATATGCGATGTTTCGATTTAAATGCCTTTTTTCTTTCTTTGTAACCCACCAAGAGGCAAGAGCCTACCCGTATAGGGTGATTAGGCCTTAGTCGTCCACGAGGGCCCAGTGCGGATTAGCTGACTTCACGCACAACCTTTGAATCTCTTCGCAGGCGTGCGCAGGATTTCTCACGCTGTTTTCCTTCACCGTAAGAGCGCCGGATAACGTACATGTTATTTCGAAAATTCGAAAACATTGGTACGTGGCGGGATTTGAACCTTCGCCTCACAGTCGGAAGGCAACAGTCCACACCATTGAGCCACCGACGATCTAGACCGAGAATATTATCTCGTATTATTGTCTGTTTCACGAATTTTCCCAGAAAAAGTGGCAATTAAGTTGTTCAAAAGTATAGCAAGTTTTAGATAGTTATGTGCAAATTCAAAATGGGTTCCGATCCAAATGTACTGGACCTTCTCTGTAAGGAATACCCCTAAATGTTTACCTAAGACTTCAGCCGGTAACTCTGGCACTTTAAGACAAATTGGGGAACGAACGTGGTAAGGTTCGAGGTTGCGTTGTTAGTGTTGGTTCTGTAGCGATCGTATGCTAATTCAATATTTTTTAAAATCATAATTTAACCTTCATGATCTTGGTAAATTACTTATACGTCCCCACTGAAGACCACGAGCTAACCCGTAAAGGGGTTATAGGCCTTAGTCGTCCACGCAGGCCCAGTTTGGATTAGCTGACTTCACGCACAACCCATGAACTTCTTCGCAGGCGTGTGCAGGTTTTCCTTGCCTCATGATATTTTCATTCACCGTAGGAGTGTCGGATAACGTACATATAATTTCGAAAATTCTAAAATACATTGCTACGATTTCGATTATTCGCAATAATTGAACATGCGCCCTCCAGATCGAAAAGCAACAGTCGACACCAATGGGCCACCGACGCTCGATTTTATTGTAATTCATCATCATCAGCTCATTAAACGACCCCACCGAAGGGCACGAGCCTACCCGTATAGGGTGATTAGGCCTTAGACGTCCACGCGGGCCCAGTGCGGATTGGACGACTTCACAACAACCTTCGAATCTCTTCGCAGGCGTGCATGAAGGTTACCTCACGATGTTTTCCTTCACCGTAAGAGCGTCGGATAACGTACATATATTTTTCGAAAATTCGAAAACACATTGGTACGTGTCGGGATTTGAAGCCCTCCCGGTAGGAAGGCGACAGTCCACACCATTGAGCCACCGACGCTCTTATTGTAATTAAATAAAATTATTTGCATATTTCTTAAGTGAGAGCAAATTTAGAAAATAATAGCTATACACATAAAAATACTTCATTTGACGGCCAGTAAAATGTCGAACATTGGGCCTTTTTCACTATTAGGAAGGGTTTTGCCAAAATCAACATGCCTGCAGGTTGGTTGGAAACAGCAATATTCAAAAAGTTAGGTGTGATAACAGAGTGTTTCTCTGCCGAATTGTCTCTATTATAAGTCGCCTTTTACGGCACCTGCGGTAAGAGTAGTTTTGTTAACCATTGTGATATTATCTGCTGCCAAAATATATACAAAATCAAAGAGTCGCTGGTTGTAAAATAAGTATATTTTCACTTTTCACGTTGTCTTCGAGCGGATAAATAAAAATGAAACGATTAAATTCGATCATATTCCGCTTCGCTTATGACACTGTCGTGTGCCTATCGACCGATACGAGTGTGTACCTAAAGTTGGTAGATTCATAGAACCAAAAGATGTTCGCTCCAGTTTAACTTCGAAGATCTTGTTTTCACAAAAATACATGAATAATATCGAGTTTTCAACTGAGTACTTGAGGAACAATACTATTTAACAAGCATTTAACCCTTTGACCGCCAATGACGCTTTAAGGCGCCAGACAATAGATTTCTTATTGTGTCTGGATTCACAGCATTCAATGGGTTAATCTTGGTTCAATTTGATAGTATGTTTTGAGTGTCATCATCATCAGCTAATTAAACGTCCCCACCGAGGGGCAATAGCCTATCCGTATAGGGTGTATAGGTCTGAGTCGTCCACGCGGGCCCAGTGCGGAATGGACGACTTCACGCACAACCTTTGAATCTCTTCGCAGGCGTGCGCAGGTTTCCTGACGATGTTTTACTTCACCGTAAGAGCGTCGGATAACGTACATATATATTTTCGAAAATTCGAAAACACATTGGTACGTGTCGGGATTTGAACCTCAGGCCTCTCGGTAGGAAGGCGACAGTCCACACCATTGAGCCACCGACGCTCTCAATTCATGTTTTGAATGTGCGAGGCTCATATATCACTATAAACCGGCTCAACCAGACGATGGAGCGGAAAGGTTCTCGAGTGATGCCCACGTAACTGGAAAAGATGCGTAGATCGACCGCCAACCTGATGGACTGATGACCTGGTTAAGGTAGTGGGCATGGCGACTGCTAGGGATCGGTCCGCCTGGAAATCATTACGGAGGCCTTCCTTCAGCACATATTAGTGGACATATTAGGCTGTAATGATGTTGAAGCCAATGTAGTATTATCCTGGGGTCCCAGTATTAGTAAATTGATACTTAGTCGTACTCTACGGTGAAGGCAAACATCGTGAGGGAACCTGCGCACATCTGTGAAGAGATTTAAAGGTTGTGCATGAAGTCAGTTAATCCCTCGTGGACGACTAAGGCCCATTTACGGGTAGGCTCGTGCCCCTATGTGGGAACATTTTAACAATTTTTGCAATGAGCTGATGATGATGATGCAGGCGTATCACTTGCCATCAGATGAGCAAATGCCCTCAGGCACCTATAGTATTTATTGGTTTTGGAGATACAATCGATAGATAGATAGATTGGACTCGGATGTAGTTACGACGTATACTTCTTGCCAGTTTTCCAACGATGTAGAATTGAATTTTCCGATTGAATTCAACCAATTCCGCTTACGTTGTAACTCCCTTGTATTATTTTCGTCCGATGTACAAACAATGTGACAACTCGATTGGACTCGTTTGCTATCGATTTTATAAGCCCTAGTGGCGCTTGTTTGATTTTAAAGCTAAAACTGTAAAGATTGGTCACTGCAATGTAGGTTTTAATATTCTGCATTTCAAAAACTATGTTGTACCTCAGATAATTAATATATAATAGTATATATTATATTATCTGTGGCATACATGTACTATGTTCTACGCAGCTTGACGGTTGGTTAGTTTCACATCGAATCAAATTAAGTATGGTTAAATGGGTCAGAGAAATAAACGAATAAATTTTGACAAAATTATCACTCATTCACAACACAACACATCAAGACTCATTCTTTAAAGTTTATTGAAACCTGAATTAGAGTAAGACCACCCTTCAATATAAAAAAGAAACAAAAAGTTTTAAGTATTTCAATAAAAAAATCTCTGACCTTGAAATATCAAAAACATTTTTCATATAAAATTTGGGCAGCTATCCACACATAGTTGGAGCAGTCGAGATCTGGAGTGGAGACCGCGCCCTGGCAAGCGCAGCGTAGGACGCCCTCCGGCCCGATAGACCGACCACTTGCGAAAGGTCGCTGGTGGAGGCTGGATGAGAAAAGCGGAGGACCGGGCTATCTGGCGCAAAATGGGGAAGACCTATGAAGAGAGAGAGAAAGAGAGATCTTCACATATTATATTCATATGCCGTACACTTGGTCATTATTTGTCAAAGCTTAGGTACCTATTTTAAGTTATAAATGTTATAATAGACTAATATAATATTCAAATCTACAAATTTTAACCGATAAAATAATATTTAGGTCATACGTAAGTACAAGACAACAAAAGGACCCAGGCTTTTGTAATATAGAATATTACTTGAATGGACCAACTCTTTGTCTAGGAACAAAGATGCTCGTTGCTTTAGGTAAGTTTGTTCCCTTTTTGTAGCATAATAATTTGTGCAACTCGTTAGTGTTTCTGCAATTAGTTCTTCGATAATTTCTTTTAAATCTTTAGCAATAATGCCTACTGTTGGACACGGTCTAAGGTTGCCAACCCCGAAACGAAATTCCTTGTACGTACATAAGCAGCTAAAAATCTCGTACTTTGACTTTCGAACCTCGTACATCAAAAAAAAAACGCTTTTATCGTTAAAAATACTAAATAGATTAAAATTTTCTAGCTTCTTACTAAAAAAACATCACTTTGTGAAAGAGACGACTAATGCGGAGCACAAAATGTTTTATTAATCAGGGATTTCCGGTTGACATAGCTACTACAGCCTGCAGACAATGATCGCCTAACTGGAACCAATGATTTTTTTCTGTAAAAGTTCTTATTCTGATAAATTCACTAGTTTACTATATGAAGCATGGTCAAATTGCAAAATCTCGTACATAATTGTACGAGGTTGATAGTGTACTCGTACCTCGTTCGGAAGACTACAAATCTCGTATTTGTAGGAGGAACCTCGTATTTTTGACAACCCTGCACGGTTTTGCATAATGACTTTCACCATGGAATGGTTTTGGACAGTTACCCACTGCGCTGCTCCAAAGCGAATCTGGTCACAGAACCGTTCGCTATTTCGACACCACGAGTTTGCAAAGTTGGCTTAGGTCCCAAAATATGTATGCTAGGACCCAACCCATAGCAAGACATAACCCATGAACAGTATGTAGCGTCCCACTATAGTACATAGGCCATCCTTCCAGTGGCGTGCACAGAGATAATGAGTAGGCTATACAAAGTTAGTGACACTATCGTAAAACAATAAATAATTTACATTTTTGTCAAATTGAGAGCTGTTGATAACAGCAGATCGCCTACGGTTTTAAATCTGTAGAGGAAACTGGGTAAGTGGGAATTATTTAACATGTTGGCAATTTTCCGGGTTGTCTAGACGCACAGGGTATGCACTGCTTATTTGCATATATGGAGTACACGCCACTCTTCCTTCATAACATAGCTATAGGGAGATTTGACAGTTAACCACCACGCTGACACAAAACGTCAATTATTTTTATGATACAAAGTGTCCAATACGGTTAGAACGCTCACCTGATATTTACTGTGAAATTTCGTTCGTAATAAACATAATTTGGTTTACATTTAACGTGTTTTTTTGTCTATAACACAGTTTGATAAGCTGAGTTCAAGGATTAACACGTAAAACCAGTTTCTTTAGTTCACTTTGTCTGATTCGATTTATTACGATATTAAAAGTGGAAGCTAATACATTAAAAACAAATAGTGAAGAGTCTAAAAGTTAATAGCCCCCTAAATCCATCCTATTTCCTCCTGTCAACTCCAATGGCGGCGCCAGTCCATCTAAAAGTTTCCAATTCCATCATAACAGGAATTTTTGGGGTGACCAAGTGGGTAATTTCCCGATTATGGGACTTTTTCTTTTTATTCTAAAACATATTATAATGCAATTGACGTTTACTATGATTTTAGTAACAGTGCAATATCTGGATCATCATCATCATGAGCATATAACATATACATAAAAGAAAGAAAGAAATATCTCGTTTCCATGTCTAAAAATAATAAATTATTTTTAGACATGGACACGAGCCAAATACAACTTTGGGGTGATTGAGCTGCGACTCACTCAATCAATGCAGGCCAGTGGCTTGTTGTTAGGGTACTGAACAACTCATAAATATCCTATCCTATTCAACCTACCGCAGTCCACTGCTGGACATAGGTCTCCCCATTTTTCGCCAGATATCCCGGTCCTCCGCTGATAAATATATTACCATTAATTTATTTTTGAAAAAACGTACAATTTATGCATGGAAACACTCAGACCATTACAAACAGATATGTTCATACACACCAAAGTTTGTAATACCAGGGAACGAATCCGGAAACCTTGGTGTAGTAGCCGACGCCATGACCATAACACCACATGGGTTGTCAAAGATTTACTGTCATTGATGAGTCAAATACAAGCTACATGGGGGCTAGAAGGTGCTTTGAAAATAATTATACATCTATAATTAAATCAATCAAATCTCTTTCAAACTAACTGAATAACAATTTTAAGTTATAAGATTTCTCAAGTAAAAACTACAGACTATTCATCATCATCTCTCTCTCATTCTCTTCAACCTATCGCACACACTGCTGGACTTAGGTCTCCCCTATTTTGCGCCAGACATCCCGGTCCTCCGTATTTCTCATCCAGCCTCAACCAGCGAAATTTCGCAAGACGTCGGTCCATCGGGCCGGTGGGCATCCTACTCTACGCTTGCCATTACGCGGTCTCCACTCCAGAACTCGTCTGCTCCAACGGCCATCGATTCTGCGACATACGTGACCAGCCCACTGCCACTTCAACTTGTATCATCATCGTACTGTTAAAGTTTTTCCATCCCAATTTGACATTTCCCACTCTCGATTCGAACAAACGTAAATTCAACAAATGGGAAAAAATCTCGAACGCTGCCTCTCAGTGAAGAGACAATAGAAACTTGGGAAGGAACTGAGCCAATCAAACTTTGAGCACAGCCTATTTTTCGGGGCAATTTGACGTCTCATAAAGAGGGGGATGTAACGGGCCACTGCAGAAAGTTACGTTGTCCGCATTTGATACTGTTTTGTTTTAACAAAGTAAAAAAAGTGGCAGGTTTTATTTTGTGATCGCTTTTTTATTATAAAGCAACCTTTTTTATATTTATTTTAAGCAAACATACGTACATCAAAATACAATTACTTGCACATACAAATATTAAATAGACCAGTTAAGTTTCCACTTATTTCATATATTTGATGAGATCATACTAGGCCCCGGCTACAATCTTAGAATGGTACTTTAAGGGAAGTTGTAAGGGAAGGCCCGTGCCCTGCAGTGGGCTGTTATAGGCTGATAATGATGAGTGGTAGTTTGAACTTGACACGTGTTTTACTAGTAAATGGTTAGGCATCACAATCACTTCTCTTTAACATAAATACACTTTTCCTTAACATAAATTGAAAGTAAATTATAAACATATTCTTGATCACTAAATACTACGTTTTGCAATAATTTAAATTTTTCAAATGCTTAACCGAGGCGAGCCTATAAAAAACTCCAACGATAACACAAATTTATGTATTTGCAAAATTTCTTAACAATTCATTTGCATATAGAAAGCGCATCTGCGCCGCAGGGAATTTTGTACGTACTTAAGTCATGTAATTTACTCTTTCCCTGAAAACTAAAGAAACCAATTTCAAATAGGTTTATATTTAAAGTTTTAGAAGTGGGCTGCCAAATCAAATTAACTACTTTTGTGATCTGTCAATACAACTTATATTAATTTTCAGGTTCAAGACTTAGGCTACTTCATCAAAGGTTTCCGGGTTAAATTCCCGGGCAGTATAAACATTTGTGATTATGAATATGTCTGTTTGTATTGGTCTGGGTGTTTCTATGTATAATATGTATGTTTTTACAAAAAATAAGTATTAATTTATTATCCGTTGTTTAGTACCCATACTACTTCACGCTTAACTTGGGGCTAGATGAGTTAAAGACCCTTTAATTCCCAGGTTTATGGCCACCGCCATGAAAGCACATGTTTGTCAGTTTCTTACAGGCTCTAAGTACATCATCATCATCAGCTCATTTAACGTCCCCACCGAGGGGCACGAGCCTACCCGTATAGGATGATTAGGCCTTAGTCGTCCACGCGGGCCCAGTGCGGATTGGACGACTTCACACACAACCTTCGAATCTCTTCGCAGGCGTGCATGAAGGTTTCCTCACGATGTTTTCCTTCACCGTAAGAGCGTCGGATGACGTACATATATTTTTCGAAAATTCGAAAATACATTGGTACGTGTCGGAATTTGAACCTCAGCCCTCCCGGTAGGAAGGCGACAGTCCACACCACTGAGCCACCGATGCTCTAAGTACATTGGTGAGCAATTAACTTGCAGAAATATTGCGTTATCCTTTTAAAACCATGTTAGGAATAAAAACAGACTTGCTGCTCTAAACATGAGACTAAATATGATATTTTATGAGACTACATAAAGTATACTAATCATAAGAATATGTATGAGGTTCTTTAATAAGGTACCTCAAAAGAAATGTAATATTGCCATAATCAAGAAAATTATCTTAATTTTCATCTTAGACTTGTTATATTTATTATTTATGTTTTAAATCGAGTTTATTTTAAGGCAGCGCTTCAGCAAGCAGGTTTTTAATTTGGAAGCTGGCGGTAGAAGCCCCTTGTGGCCAGGAAAATGTTACTATATGCATGATATGCATTCACAATAGAAATAATTAAAAAAGAAGCTTATAAATCCATACAAACCACGCACGTATATCTGTTCAAACATAGAATAGAATAGAATTCATTTATTTATAATAATAATAATAATTTATTTAGAAACATAACAAAGTAAAATAGCGCCCACCTCCGGATAATCAGAGCATAAGCGTTGTGCGTGCGTGCGTGCGTGCGTGCGCGTGTGTGTGTGTCGCGTGCGTGTGCGTGTGCGTGTGCGTGTGTGTGCGTGTGTGTGTGTATGAGTGCCTTGTATGTGTGTATCGAGTGAGTATGTATGGTGTGTGGGAGAACTTACGTGAATGTGTTTGTGATAAACGAGCAAAAGTTACAAAAACATAAAATTTTCATAATATAATCATTTCCTCGAATGTAAGTTCCATACATAAGTTTTACAATTTCTGGTGCCCTGTACATTCTACCGTAAAATGGTGTGCAAATATTAATTACTTATAACTAAAAATAATAAGAAACAATAAATTATCATCGCTACGACTGACGACCCATTAGGTGTTGCGGTTGAGACGCCGACTGTAACACCGAGGGTTCCGGGTTCGATCCCCGGGCAGTACAAACATTTGTGTGCATAAACATGTCTGTTTGTAATGGTCTGGGTGTTTTCTATGTATAATATGTATGTATTTACAAAAAAATTATATAAGTATGTTTTTCCGTTGTTTAATACTCATAATACAGGCTTTACGCTTAACTTGAGGCTAGATGGCGCTGTGTGAATGTCAGTAGATATTTATTAATAAATATCAATTTATATAATATAATATTTTATTTATTTATTACTGAGTCAAGTAAACTTCACAATATTTTTATTATTACCTATCCTATTACAATTTGTAAGTCAGATCGCTGGCGTGTGAACTTGATCTCGTACCAACATGAAAATATATTTTCCTTCGATATACTTTACCTTGTGCCGATACCGCGGAGGGATTGAAATGTATCGATAATTTTATTAAGTCAGCGTCTCTATTTTAGAGGAAGTTTTAAATAGTTTTTGGCACACCATTTTATTATTAACTAGTCGTCTATGAAAAACAATAAAAAAAATGCCATGTGCAAGTCGGACTCGCCCGTGGAGGTTCAAGTATCAAGTAAGCTAAAATTAAATATTTTTGATTTTTATTGATTATTATTTTGATTTTAACGAAATTTCAATTTAATTTATCTTATTCATGGAATGTTATTATTTAATTAATTACTCATGGAATATAT
Source organism: Leucinodes orbonalis (assembly GCA_019425675.1). Classification (NCBI taxonomy): domain Eukaryota; kingdom Metazoa; phylum Arthropoda; class Insecta; order Lepidoptera; family Crambidae; genus Leucinodes; species Leucinodes orbonalis. The sequence goes on from PQWD01001048.1 coordinate 62,197, forward strand.
ATTATTATTAAAAAGTAAAAAAAATATATTGTAATCTTGACTTAATATTAGTGGTGTTGTTTTTATTTTTAATTGTAATTTGATTATTAGTCCATGTAATGTTGACTGAAATAAATGTATTTTTATTATTAGGAATCATCATGGGAAAATAGTGGTTCACCGTTTATTACGCATAAAAATAAAACTACATATCGTTCAAACTAAAATTAGTTAGTAAAATTTTTGTTCTTTTTTTTATTTTACCAATCCCATATTTTACAAGTTAGGATTGGGATTAACAATTTACTTACTTTACTAAACTCTTGCACAGAAAAATTTTAACATTTCATTAATTATTGTAATATTTTTAATATTGGGCCACAGGAAGGTGAAAAGTTAACACAGAATAAAATAACAAACAGATAGTTTTAACAACTTCATTATCAATAACGTTGAATTGATATTATTATTTTAAACAACCCACCACAACAATAACGACGGTAAATTTTATCGATACCGTTAAAATGTAATTAGCCCGGCACTATCACCTTTGTAAGGCAATCTCCCTATTTACGGGCATGCATGCAGACTATTAAATCGACCTCGCGCTCGATGTCACCTGAATTAATATCGATTATGGCACAGCACTAGCCCGTTATGCTGGTAATTGTTTACTGTACGATTAAGCGACACACGGGAATAGGGTAAATCCTTCTCATAATCATTATAATTACCTATTAATTAATTAATTGACGACTAATGTGGTGTAATTACTGTGGCTCGTACACCAAGGGTTCCGGGTTCGATCCCCGGTCAGTACAAACATTTGTGTGCATGCCCACGTCTGTTTGTATTGGTCTGTGTGTTTTCTATGTATAATATGTGTGTATTTACAAAAAAACAGTATCGGTTGTATCGGATAAAGTATGTTAATCGGTTGTTTAGGACCCATTTTCAGGCTAAATGTTCGGGATTAGATGGCGCTGTGTGAATGTCAGTGGATATTTATTTATTTATAATACGTCCAGTGTACGTCATGGGTTCGAATCCTGTGCGGAGACCGGATAGGGAAAGTCACACGGTGTGTACAACCGTGGGACTGTGGGCCAGCATTTAAATATATTTACATAAAGAATTAACAATAAAAATACGTATAAAACGTATAAGTAAAAAAAAACATAATTACACTTGTCTTATCGTATTTAAAAACCCCTTTTTTCCACATGACATTGTAGTTTGGACACTGTACGATTTACCAGTTTGGTTAGGTTATAGCTTGTAATGTATGGTGATACAGTGGAATCACCTGGATGTGCGCAATGAGACGATTCCATGTATGAAGTAGTACAAAATTTTACCAACGAGGCTAACTTCCAAAGTGCTAGGAGACATACAAAGTTAGAAGAGCTAGTTTCGAAAGAAAATGAAAAGTGTTTATTCAGTTTAGGTCCTTACAGGTCCTTACAGACACTTATGGATGTCAAATGAAGCTACCACTGGTTCGGAAAAAATAACTTTGGTAAACAACAACTAAGAGCGTCGGTGGCTCAGTGGTGTGGACTGTCGCCTTCCTACCGGGAGGGCTGAGGTTCAAATCCCGACACGTACCAATGTATTTTTGAATTTTCGAAAAATATATGTACGTTATCCGACGCTCTTACGGTGAAGGAAAACATCGTGAGGAAACCTTCATGCACGCCTGCGAAGAGATTCGAAGGTTGTGTGTGAAGTCGTCCAATCCGCACTGGGCCCGCGTGGACGACTAAGGCCTAAACACCCTATACGGGTAGGCTCGTGCCCTTCGGTGGGGACGTTTAAGGAGCTGATGATGATGAAACAACAACTATGGAATATATGCTATTAAAACCTGGCTAAATATCCACTGGACATGACCGTGATAAACACAATATAACGAGTCCGCCCGAAAAATTTCACGCCATAATAAATAATAATGTTACTACAAAAGATAACCATTTCGCATTTAAAAGCGACCGCGCGCGGTCTGGTAAATTGTGTGGAACGGGACCCCAGCTGGAGGGTTGGGGGGAACAAATTATGCGGAACTGAACGTCACTGTTCTGCATATTGGGAATACATTACCGTTCTTGTATACAATGGCGAAAGATGGTGTTGCCAGACATAAAATTAAAATAAATAGTAGTTTTTTATCTTGAGTATAATATCCAATAAATATCTACTATGACGTTCACACAGATCTAGCCCCAAGTTAAGCGTGAAGCCTGTATTATGGTGACTAAACAACGGATAAACATAATAATATATTTTTTTTGTGGTAAATACATACATATTAAACATAGAAAACACCCAGACCATTACAAACAGACATGTTCATGACCACAAATGTATGTACTGCCCGGGGATCGAACCGGACCCTTGGTGTTACAGTCGACGTCGCAACCGCAACACCAAATGTGTCGTCAAAATAATAAAACTAAAAATTACTTTTGTCGAGGAATTGATACATAGATATAAATATCCAAATAAAAAAAATTGCTCGATGGAACCGCATTGAGCGATTGTGAATCGTAGTGCGAGCCATCTGCGCTCGCCAATTGCCCGGTGAAGCTGTAAAGGCCATCTGCGGCCAACAGCAGTAGTATGTTCGAAAAAAAGAATCATAGTGCAGAAACAATTCACAGGACGCCCTATTTTTTATTTATTTTTAGTGAAAATTAAGAATAAGTAGTAAGTAAAGTGTCAATCTGTCTCTATACCCTCCACGGAACCCGCCCAATCCAGCTATCAGAAGTTATAACGCTTCAATTTTGCCAAATGGCAAGAAAACTGTCATAAATTATTATTAACTGGGCTAAATTATAATCATTAGGGCAATCGCAAATTGGTAGTGGCCTTATAGCATTCGGTTTATGTGTAGGCCGAAGGCACGTTGTAACGGGCGAGTTAACTTGCTTCAGGTTCATAATTGGTAGTGGCCTTATAGCATTCGGTTTATGTGTAGGCCGAAGGCACGTTGTAACGGGCGAGTTAACTTGCTTCAGGCTTCATAATTGGTAGTGGCCTTATAGCATTCGGTTTATGTGTAGGCCGAAGGCACGTTGTAACGGGCGAGTTAACTTGCTTCATGCTTCATAAATGATAATGTTCACTTTCCATATTTATAAAATTGAATGTTCATCAACTAAAAAGACTTACACCATCAAGTGATACTTACAATATCTTCATTTCACAATTACAGTGCTCGAACTATCTGAGATTCCAAATAAGATGATTGAATGGGCAGTTAGATTTACACGTACTCATAAGTTGCTTATTTGAAGTTGAAACTTCACGATATTAATATGTTTTGCTGTCACAATATGTCAGTATTGTATTATATATATATTTTGTTTTTATTTATGTATTAAACAAACGCCACAATTTTTTCTGATTGTATACTAAATTTCATTATCATCAGCTCATTAAACGTCCTCACCGAGGGGGACGAGCCTACCCGTATAGGGTGATTAGGCCTAAGTCGTCCACGCGGGCCCAGTGCGGATTGGACGACTTCACACACAACTTTTTGAATCTCTTCGCAGGCGTGCATGAAGGTTTCCTCACGATGTTTTCCTTCACCGTAAGAGCGTCGGATAACGTACATATATTTTCGAAAATTCGAAAACACATTGGTACGTGTCGGGATTTGAACCTCAGCCCTCCCGGTAGGAAGGCGACAGTCCACACCATTGAGCCACCGAAGCTCAATATACTAAACTTAGATGACATGTAACCAAATTTCAGCTTTCTTACACTTTAGGAAGTAACCAAACCTTTTAATGATCATCATTGTGTCCTTGTGTATTCTTTTTTTGGAATTACTTATCGTTGTTGGCCGCAGGTAGCCTTTACTCATCGGACAAATTGTCGAGCGCAGATGGCTCAGCCCATGTCAGTGACGAAATCGGCGAAGTGACGAAGTATTTTAGATATCAATAAAAGCTAAAGTATTAGAGCTTTTCTTTGAATGTGTGTGTTTAATTAGTCCATTAATGACATCATATCCTGTGAATATGAACTATCTGGTACATCGGAAACTGAGAGTTCAAAAAACGATGAAATACTTAGAGAAAAGGTAGTTAGTGCCCTTGCGCTTCGCTTGGCTTGGCTCGTATTGGTGAGGGCACTACCGTGCCTCCAGATTATATTGCAGATATCTACTGCAGTCACCATCGGGCTGTTAACAAATATTGTTGACTTGGGGGTTCGGGATAAATTATTACCAAACACGAAGAATAACACGGTAAGAACTTCATTTGCAGAATTGAACACAGAATGTGTACTTAAACGCAACACGAATAACACTTACTAATTGATTAAATAACACTCGCACTATAATTTAATTCATCATTTCACGTAGCATATTGTAATTTGACTAGGTTCCACACACGAAAAAATCAGCAGAGTTCGCTGTGTCACTGGCATCTCACGTGTAGTCGCAACTATTTCGTTAATATCGCTCTTGATAATAACACAGGACAGTCTGCCACTCATACATCGTATACCTGTTCCTACAATATCCCGTAATATTCGATATGAGTTTAGTCGCGAGAGGGCCCGCGCGCCCTATTTTGGAATAATCTCTTAATCCTACGACTACGAGATGATTCGACCGATAATGATTATAAGTGAACTTACATCTGTTGTCTTGGGTGATAGTGTTGACGGAATAAAACTATATATATCCATTGTTATTAGTTTCCTTTAATAAACTCTGTATTTCGAAAAAAGGGCAATAGCTGCTGAAATTACTGGGCAAAGGAGACCTTTTTTCTTCATCTATGGGAAATGCCTCGCATACCGTGCCACTGGGGAATGCACCGGTTACGTGGGACTAGTCTGTCATCGTGGCGGAATTACCCACTAAAACCCCTGGGGTGGTCTTCGCGCGCGTCTGGGGGCGAGGGGCAGGGCTCTCTTAAGAATGTCAGCGGCAACCCCCTCGTATGCATGACTACGCCGACGGGTCATCCATGCCACTGGATGTCCCGACCTTCGCAGTGACCCGTGCAATGCGAGTAGAGACGTCCCCAGTCCCTACTCGCGGGAACCACCTGCGGTGCCCACGGCTGCGGCGGCTACTCCGCCCTTGGCCCGTGCTCCGCGCGACTTCTTCGTCGGCCTCTCCAGGCAACCCCGGCTACCGACGGCATGACTCGCCGTGAGCCCCTTACTTGCGCAGAGTGCGCAAGCAGGGGCGGCCACACACGCAGCTGCGATGTGGCCCGGCTTCCCGCAGCGGTAGCACAAACCGCTGCGGTCCTGCTCGTTGGAGCACTGGGCCTTGGCATGACCCAGTTCCAGACATTTGTGGCACCTCAGGGTGCGCGGATCCAGAAGTCGGATCCGCGCTGTTCTCCATCCTATGGAGAGGTGCCCTTTCGCCGCTAGTTTTTTCGCGATTTCCACGGGGGCCCTGAGCCAAACGCTCCCTAGGCCTTGCCCCTGGCGGTGAATTTCTCCCACTTTAAAGGGGCCCAGCCCACAGCCCGCGGCCTGTGCAGCTTCACCCACCACCTCCTCAGGGCAAAGGAGACCTAACCTAACCTCTGTTGTGTTAGGTGACGTTGCAGGGCGGTGTTGACTTAAGATAAACTAATACCGTTTGTGATTACTTTCCTTTAACACTGCCTCTGTCATGGTCAGGTGTGCCACTTATCATCAGGTAAACCAACAGGATGCCCCGTTTACATTATGAATAATATTAAAAACCGAGGCAAGTGAACTCGCTCGTTCGAATACGTCACATGTAAATTGCTAAATAACTTTTGTTCGTGACCGCGCAGCCTTAGTCGGACTAACAGCTGGGGAAACCGTTATCTGTTATTACTACATAAGGACACTATTTGCCCGCATAGGAACACGTAGTTGAGGAAAATAATTACACTCCAAACATTACTGCGAGTAGGTAAAGTTTTTTCGGAAGGTTGTAGTCATCTATCACAACTTACTTTTGGCTATTTTAGCTGGTTTCCTGATCCTTGGATCAAGGAACGGCATAAATATGTGCCAGGTTTTTGTTGCTCTCATATAATGTTGTGATATAAGTATATTTGATGTCTTTATTTGCACTGTTGCTATATATTTAGTAAATTGCCCAAAGTAATAAGGGTATATATTTATATATATATATATGTTTGGGAAGATTTATTTTAATTTTATCCTCAAATGTAGGTATAGACAGAATGATTATAAACTGCTGTAATTAGAGATAATACAATCATTAAGATATAATAAATCCCAAATACCCAAAGTCAACAAGTAATTTGGAACACAAAGTTTTGTTTATTCGTTACAGTTATTAATATCCTTATTACGTATTCTAAATTTACGCCATTTTGTTAGAATTTGGTGTGAATTGGTTAAAATGGGAATTATTAATATATTCACTTATTTATCTCGTAGATTTGTATTATATTACAGAACTAATGGACATCAACTTGTAAAGTACCTAACGCCATCTATCAGCATTTTGTTGAACTAAAGCGCGCCCCACGCGTGCTAGGTGGCGCTAGTAGGCTATTTAGGTAAAATATTAATGGCAGGAATGTTAGGTAAAACCATCAGCCTATAACGGCCCTCTGCAGGGTTCAGGCCTTCCCACACAGCATAGCTGGGTACAATAGTTACAATACGGTTAAGGATTATGAAATAACATGAGATTGTAAATTAAATAAGAGTCCGATGAACTAATGAGCGCTAATTGACCATCTGTTTTTTTTGTATGCCCAAAAGGCGAGACACAGTGTTTCTTATATTATTTTTAAATGCAAACATCTTGTTACCTGTGATTCACAATAAATACATTTTGATTTGATTTGAAATGAATTATATTAATATAGATTATACGTCAAGTTACGGTAGGTTGCGGTAACAGATATTAGATTCAAGCAAAACAAAAATGGAAGTAAAGTAGAGGACTGGGATATCTGGCGCAGAATTGGTAATACTCATGTCCAGTTGTGGACTGCAAAAGTTTGATGAACGATAGTATTATAAAAGCTGATCATTCCATTTGAGGACCACATAATTCCATCGCGTTTTAAAAACAAAAAAAGACTACTGCCGTCTACTAGCTGAAACGCATCAATCAACGAGCCCAAGATCGACTGATATTTAAATTGTGTACATACATACTACTCGTATTAGCTCGAACGTAGCACGCACGTAGACAATAGATTCATGTATTGTGAGTTGTGTTGATTTTGCATGCAAAATCGTTATAATATATCAATAGCAATATAAATGATGCCTTATCCGAAGCTACTTTCAGTTAAACAGGGTTTTTTAGAAATATGTCGAAAAATTTTGTCGTTTTAGCTAGTAGACGGCAATAATGTGAAGTATTGATTCGTGATATGCTCAAAAAACAACCGAAAAAAGTGTTCCGAATGCAGCGACAGCACACATACACATATTTCAAATAAATATTTCGAATGAGCGTATATTTACCTAAACAAAGAGCCTACAACTTTATTCACTTTGGCGGTTCGTTTTTGAGGAACAGGTGGCGTATCTACCTTTATATATACAGAATATCATTGGTAGACGGCAGATATTTATCCAGCCAGCATAAGATCAGTGGATGTTATAAGAATAAGAACACAATATAAACGCCCAAGGGATTTTCTTTTCCCGTGACACCCTGTAAAAACTCGGGGTGCAAGCTATTTGTAAGGATAAAATGCCTTCATACAGTCAGGGGGAGGGCGAGTGAATTATTGTTCTCATCGGGATTGGGTCAAATGCCGAACGCTCTTTCATGCGGGATAGTGATGTGACGTTAAATTGTCGATATTATCGATACTGTTATAATAATAATAATTGAACCCATGTCCCCATGAAAGCTTCAAAGGACCGGTCTATAAACCGTGAACTCCTAACAGAGACTACAAATAATAATAATTTCATTTTTTAAGTAACCAAGACTCATAAGTGTTAGTAATTTTTTACTTAAACTATGTTATATCATTATTATATTTAAACAAAACAAAATTTAAACTATTCAAAGAAAATACGTGAATCATCCATGTACCAACCCATTGGCACAGCAATGATTTACATACACACAGTCTAATCTACTGGCAATCATGTTCAGGATGCCGTTGCCACTACCACGAACTGCACGTACCAGAGATGCGCACTCTTTGCACCCTCAAGGTATTGTACGACTTTTGCGTATACTTTAACCACAGGCTACCCGTGTAGAAGGAAGTGCAATATGCTCTAAAGAGTGTTATTTTTACATCCCGTGTGCAACGCGCTTAGTGCGCTCACCAGGTGGTAAGTGATACGCCTAACCATGACAGATACAGTGTTTAAGAAAATTTAATTAGGTAGTCATTATTTTCTGTTAGTACTGACTGCCCTGCGCTCGTTACCCGATATGACAGAGGTTAGGTCATTTATCCGGTAATTTTACTATATACAGTGCCCTCATCACGAAACACAGGTGTGCAAAACACTCCTATTTTACAGGACACTGCGGTGGTACCTACCTACACGAATCAGTATACCTACACGACCGAGTCTAAAATAATAAATAAAAACATTTCTTTTATTTAAAACGAAGTACCTATAAGATAATAAATAAGGAACTCAGTTATACCTAAAAAGAGATTATATTAAAGATTTACTTCTGAAAACTAAAAAAACACTGAAGTTTATGTAATTTAGATGATCGCGAAGATTCGTTAGATTAGTTCTACGAATCTCAGTTAATAAGACTTGACAAAAAAAAGCCGTAGTAGTATGCTATAATAATTTTTCTGTTCTTTTTATGAAATTTTCACGTAAGACGTGGAATATATCGTGGAATATATTGGCACATAATATATATATATTATGTGCCAATCCCGATATTATTGTCCAGAATTACTTATTTGACTTGGTTGCTGTGTAGTGTAGGATGATTAAAATACAACGGTTACCATCTCACAATTCTTAGGGGTGCTGTACCGCAGTTGTCGTAAAAGAGCGACAAAACATTCACCAGGAAACGATCGTTATGTCGATAATGTTTGGACACAACACTACGCCAGGCGACATGGTTAATCGTCGAACGTGTTGCACTTTTGCCATTATTTTTAATCGCGACGAAATGCATATTTTTACAACGTGCCGGTGTAAAACGTTTCGTACGTGATTTTAACTTTTAACCGCCACGTAACTCTTTTTCTCTCTCGCAAATTATCGCAGTGCAAATTACATAGGTCTCCCCCATTTTGAGCTAGATGTCCTGATTATTCGGTTTGCTCGTCCAACCTTTAATTATACTTTTGTAGATTATCATATTTTTACCAATACTTAGTATAATAAAAATTGTGAATATAATTTGCTTTATATAATTATTTTGATTACAAATGATTCTGTAGTAATCACAAAGAAAAAAAGAAAAGAGCGATTGCTGAGTTTTTTGAAAAGAGTGATTGCTGAGTTTCTTTCTGGTTTCTTCTCAGTGGAAAACTACCTCCCGAACCAGTGGTAGCTTCATTTGATATTCGTAAGTGTTCTGTAAGGACCTAAACTGAATACTTTTCATTTTCATTTTTACCAGCGACCTTTTAGAAGCGGTCGATCTAACGCGTAGGAGGAAGTTCTACGCTATGCTTGCCAAGACATGGTCCCCTCTCCAGAACTCGTCTGCTCCGACGGCTATCGGTTCTGCGACATACGTGACCAGCCCACTGCCACTTCAACTTGCTGATCCGGCGGGCCATGTCGGTAGCTTTAGTTCTCTTACTGATAAAATAATTTCTGGTCTTATTCCTCAGAGAGACCCCAAACTTAGGTCGCTCCATTGCGCGTTGAGTGACTTTGAACTTGTGAACCAATCCCGCAGTCAGTGTCCATGTCTCTGCTGCGTATGGTAGGACGCATTGCTCAAAGACGTTTGTTTTTAAGCATTTTGGATACGTTGACGATACGACTTGACGTAACATGCCTAATGCCGCCCACCCCTAAGTTATGCTGGTGAAGTTGAATGTTTTGGCTTAATTAGATGTTTTCCTGTACAACTGTCTGATGACGAGAAACGCCATCGACGCATATCGGCTGTGGCATGACATGGTCATTGAACATGACTTTCGTCTTGACCAAAGTCATGTCAAGCCCAACTCGTCGGGAAGACTCATTCAGGCTGTTCCGCAAGCTCTTCCGATGACTCTGCCACGATGACGACATCGTCAGCAAAACGAAGATGAGACATTACTCTCCATTGACGTTGACGCCTCGTTCAGACCAGTCCAGGTTCTTCAAGACATCATCGAATGCATTTGTAAATAATCAACAAAGAGAATTAATTCAGTACAAAGTTCTGAGGGCTTTTTATGTTACGACGTGAACAGGACGATCCGGACGCTTACCTGATGGTAAGTGATACGCATGACCATAACAGAGTGGCATTGAAAGAGACCAATAAGAATAACTAATATACAGATATTATTATCCAATAATGTCATACTGCACCCGTCACTCGAGACAACATATGTTAGGTCTCTTATACCCGGTAATTTCACTAAAAAAAAACAAAAAAAGACACCAAATAAAAAAAGGAAAGAAATAAATAAAACAGTTTATTTTACAAAACAAACAAAAATCAGTACTTTTTGTAGTACAAAACACTCTCTCTTCAACCTATCGCAGTCCACTGCTGGATATGGGTCTTCCCCATTTTGCGCCAGACATCCCGGTCTTCTGCTTATCTCATCCAACTTCCACTAGTGACCTTTCGCAACTCGTCGGTCCATCGGTACAAAACACGATATAGTTGAAATATAAATACACACTCCAAATGAAAATCAGCTCCTTTTCTTGAAATCTGATCACAACAAGAAATACGTCACAGTTGGAGTATGTAATTTCTTTTTACAAAAATAAATGTGACGAAGAAAAGCTGTTAGCGTCGCCATATTTATGTAATCGCAAATATTCCGTACGTATTGAGCAATGGTATTTTCAAAGGAATTCATAATCGTGTTTTTAATAAAGCACATCGGTTACTGAATATATCAAACTGGCGTTTGCGCGCGACTTTGTCCGCGTGAAATAGTTATTTAGGACGAATTTTTATCCGCTACTTTGTTTTTATCCCTCGCCCTCCTGATCGGAAGGCAGTCCACACCACTGAGCCACCGACGCTCGAATCATTTATTAATAAGGTGTTATTGTATTGAAAACTGCGTGTTATTTTTAATTAATGTTAACACTAGACTTTAAGAATGTCTGAATCCTTGATGCGTCTTCTAATGTTTAAAAAAGTTTTTATTAGTTTTCTATTCTTTAATTTCATAAAATTTAATAGAAATCAAAATATCAGTGTGCGTTTTGCTTTATTTACACGTGTTTACATACAAATGTATATTTAATCTGTATATTTATAGCCTTTAAATTAATATAAATATAACTTACTATACGATGTTACGTTTTATTTTAAATTTTCGTTCAAAATGATAATAGTATTTTCACTATGTTTTTTACAAATAGTAACAAGCACACCTGTTATCAATTTACGCAAATGTGTTGAAAAATAAGGAGTTCTTCAAGACCACCTTTCCATGGATCGTGGATAATATTGGAGGGGATATTGCTGTCGACTACTACCTATTGGGTAGTGGGAGATATTCTGTACCCCAGATGTGTGCACTGGCAGAGTTACGAAACAATGTCTTCTTACAAGCTCAGTATTTGAAATGTGAAGCCGAAGGTACGGAAATTATTTCTTATGTCTAATTTTCGGAGAGTGTGCGTTGGGTTTGCACAATTTTATTTCTCCAGATCCGTTTCATTATCGGACAACTGGCCGTAGGGAGGGGTTCTACCTCTTCGTGGTCGATATACCATCTATTCGTACAAACAAGAAAGAAAGAAAGAAAGAAAAACGTTTATTGGAAATCTCAACACAAAGTAACAGCACATAAACAAAATATTTACAATAGACAAAAACATCAGGATAATAAAAGGATATACAAAAGAAGATTAACAGGTATATACAGCAATTAGAAATAAACGATAGAATACAGTGAAGTAGAATACATTAAACACAAAGAAAAGGTTCAAAGAAAAACAAGTTCGATTCCTGCTTCATCGTCTGAACTGCATGGTAGTGGAATTACCCTGCTTCCGTTTCCCGATACATACAATTATACTACATATTATTAGTTTCAAACACCAAAATCAGTATACAAAATATATTTGTCAAGCTGACATCATTGAAAGCAGCTGTCATTTCGGGGACACATATTATGAATTATTTTTTTCCATGTCTACCCATAGATCTAGTGTCGACTCAGTTACGACTCTACCACTTAGCGACTAGCGGTAGAGTCGTAACTGAGTCGTCTAGGTTGGTACCACAGCAGTGCCAGATATCGTCTCGTTAAAAAGGAGAGTTTTGCACTCTGTTTCGGGATGAGGACTCTAGCTAGTAATATTAACGGATATAAGAGACCCAACATTTGTCGTCTTAGGTGACGGGCACAGAGCTGTGTTGACGGAAAAACACTACCCTAATGTTATTTTTTTCCTTCAACATTGCTTCTGTCATGGTCAGGCGTATCACTTATGATCAGGTGAGTGCACTGATAGTCCGATTCACTAATGACAATAAACAAGTAAGTGAAGGAATTAATGAAAACCTATACTTACACTGATATCACTCATAAATACTCACAAATCTGTATTTATTTCTATAACCAGACAAACACAGTGCGTACTGCCTCTGCGAAACTGGGATAGATCCAGCCACCTTCAAGAATTGCGTCAGACACAAGGGTATACTGGCATCATTTGCCAGTTCCAAGTTCGCCAGGCTGGGAATAGACACCACGCCTCTCATCGAGCTCGGTCCTAGGAGCACCATCTTTGAAGTCACGGACCATTGGTAATTAAACTTTAACAGTTCAGATATCCTTTTCCCAAAACCTGGCCACAACTATGGCGCTGTCCGATGCTACTTTTGAGTTCTGCATAGAGCATGCAGATAGACACAGGGTTTATATATATATATATATTTTATGCATGATGGGCTTGCTCTTGAGCACAGACTATCCTAATGGAAGAGACGTGCTTTAAGATGGAGCGAGCTTGCCCAGAAAAAGCCTATTCACTCGTTTTTTAAATGCCACGGGGTTGTACGTCATCAGAAACACAGACGCAGGCAGGTCATTCCATTCATTTGCAGTACGCATAATGAAAGTAGATGCAAAATGCTTGGTCCGAATACGGGGAACGTCAACCACAAATGGATGAAATTTTGCAGTCCGCTTTTATTTTTGCATGAAAGCAGGTGCTCCATGGTCTAAGGTAAAACCCTTAGCCGCAATGTACGTATGACTGCTCAAGGAAGCCCCACTTAACCATATTTTCCCTACAGCAGCCAACCTGGGTTCGCAAGCGGTTGAGTGATTTCCAAGTTGGCCATGCCAAAGTGTAAGTGTGCAGTTGTTCTTTAGCTGCAGGGAAATCTGGCGGTGTCGGAAACTTCATACTTTGAGCAATCATCATCAGCTCATTAAACGTCCCCACCGAGGGGCACGAGTCCACTCGTATAGGGTAATTAGGCCTTAGTTGTCCACGCGGGCCCAGTGCAGGTTGGACGACTTCACGCACAACCTTTAAATCTCTTCGCAGGCGTGCATAGGTTTCCTCACGTAAAAAGGTAAAAGCGTCGAATAACGTACATATATTTTTCGAAAACACATTGGTGCGTGGCGGGATTTGAACCTCAGCTCTCCCGGTAGGAGGGTGACAGTCCACACCATTGAGCCACCGACGCTTTGAGCAATACGTCGTAGCTATACTAACATACACAGCGGAGTCATGAGCACTGACTACGGATTGGTTCACTAGTGCAAAGTCACAACGGGCGATGAAGCGAGCTCTGCTCAGAGTTTCACTCGGGGATGAAATCAGTTATTATATTATTCGTGGGAGAACTAAAGATGCCGACATATCTCGCCGGACCAGTAAGTTGAAGTGGCAGTGGGCTGGTTAAGTAGGTCGCAGAATAGATGGCTGTTAGAGTAGACGATTTTTGAAGTGAGACACCTGGCAAGCAAGCATAGGATGCTCTCTAATCCGATGGACCGACGACTTGCGAAAGGTCGCTTGTGTAGGTTATTTGTGATAAGCGCAGAGAGAGACCCATCCCCAGCAGTGGACTACCATAGTTTGAAGACAAAAGTAAGTGTCGATATAAATCAAAAGAAAATTATAAGGTGGAAAGGTACCGAGCTATCCCTGAAATGGCTGGACCGATTTGCACGGGACTTACTGTGCCATGTAATAAGGAAAACCTTAGGCTACTTTTAATTTAGAAATATACCTAAAGTTAGGGCGCCTAAACGTGACTTCACAAAACTAATATTTGATATGAAGCTAACACCGGGGATATACACATAGGCTACGTTTTACTGCAGGGAATATCTTATACCGCGTGGCACAGCTAATATGGGATAAAAAATAGAGACGTGAGAATCTATAGGGCAGCGCAATGAAGACTTAGAACCTCGGACACTGATTTTTATTGTTATCAATGTGATGATGAAATGCCACAGGTACTTAAAGAAGATTTGCACCATTTTCGGAGACAACCAACCTTTGGGGTGTATCAAGCCGTTCTCCTGTTGCAAAAATGAAACCAAACCAGCCATAGTTAAGCAAAGTCTGGCTCAATTCGACAGGGAATGTGAGCAAAGGAGTTACGAGGATGCCTCGCAGTATTGTAAGTAGCTTTTCTAATTTTGACGACCTATTTTTGATGGGTGAGGTGGGATGAGGATCGATCCCCAGACAATACAAACATTTGTGGGCATTAACGTGCCAGTTTGTATTGGCCTGGGTGATTTCTAGTATGTATTTACAAAAACTTATATAAGTATGATTATCAGTTGTTTAGTACCCAATAATACAGGCTTCTCGCTTATCTTGGTGATGTGTGAATATTTATTTATTTAAATTATTTATTGAAGATAACATTTTGGCTTCTATCAAAAAATCGCATGTAATTAATTGCTAGTGATGTTTAATTTGGAAGAACGTGTATATAGATACGTGGTAGCCACAGATTTCCCAATACAGGAGATGGGCAAGCCGCGTTTTTAAGTGCAAAATGTAAGCCAACGAGCATACACTGGCTGCCAGTTTACGCTCTGTGAGACGAGTCAAGACGCACGAATATTAGAAGAAATTACCGTTTTTTCCCAAAATGCCATCCTGTGCAATTGTAACATGCCATCATCGCAATAAATCAGTAAATTTACCAAGAAATATAATAACTTTTCACAGGTAAGAACCGAAAAGAAATTGCGACACTGGGACTGCCTATAAACTTGGCGGCTTGTCCAGTCTCATTGTATATTCGGTTGTCTGTGGTGGTAACGTATCAAACCAAGTTCAAGTAAATTATTGTATTTATTTATAATTGGTACAGTCACAATATATTGGTATTGTTAAGAACATGTTTAATATGTTCAATCGGAGAGACAAAGCCAAAAAGAGGCCCACTCCCCTGGTCCATCCATCTCAACATCTGCACCTTAAAGAAGTGCATCGGTGGTAGCCACATGGACATCGCTAAATGTATTAATTTTAAGTTCTAATTGTAATAATGAAGTGAGACTTAAATAATGTAAGAGTTATTGCTACTATTATTGTATAAATATAAACAGAGAGAGAGAGTATTTATGATATATATTATTCACTTTTACCTAATGTAAATATTTAGTTATTTTAATTCTGACTGTTATCCCATTCCCCCTTTAACCAATTCTTTTGCCCCATGCGCGGAGCACTAACATAATATTATAATAATTAAATTACAAAATAATCTTAAACTAAAAAGAGTACGGACCATGAGTCTGTAGATGTAATTTTATTAAAAAAAATGTTCAGTTAATAAATAATTTTAAATTTTGTTTTTTATTGCAGTCTCAACCACGTCGACAACAACTACTACGACTCCGTCTTAATGAAAATGCTTAATTAAATAAATAAACAATTCAATTAAAAGATATTTTTTTTTTAGTACAAATACTTATGTTATACTTATGAATAAATAAAATAACATATTTATCATGACGATGATAATGATAAATAATTATGTAATTTTTTTTATTCGAATACCAACAAAGTATTATAATTTGTCGAATTACAGTTTGAAACTTGTATTTCAAACAATGTTTGAAAATAAATAAAATTTTAAAGGCTATTGATAGATATTCGTAAGTTTTTTATACTTTGTTTAACAAGTAAAAAGCTGTTTGAATTGTAGTTCGTACCCAATGATGTAAAAAAGTATAGATTCGTGATATGCTCACAAAACAATGTCAGTGGATATTTATTCAATAGGAATTGTAAAGAATATCAAAAATGTGTTTACTCAGTTAACAAAATACACTTGTTCACAAAATACTTAAATATTGTAACTTTTCTTACATTAAAATTTTATTTTGACATAGAATATATCTATATGTTCGTTTTCAGGGTTCGCATCAATATTGCAATATCTAAAAAATATGCAAGTTAGCCAGGGCTATTTAGTATCGTGAGATTTAGAATTTATGGTGTGTATTTATGTATGGTGTTAAGTTTTGAAAATTCGTTGGATACTTTATAAAAAATATAAAAATTATCGCAAAAATAAAGATTTTTTGGGGGGCATTATTCATTAAAACTGCTACAACTGGGGCATTTTTCAAAAAAACAAAAATACACTTGAGGTATAAATATGACGCATCGAATGACAGCAGAATTTTAAAATCGGACTATTTTTACTATGCATTTTTAGTGCCCTTAGGAGCGCATTTTGTTGGAATTCTAGTGTGCGCGGCACATGTCTCCAATCATCTCCGAAAATATGCAAGTTGGCAAGGAGTAATTAGTATGAGATGCAAAATTTAATGGTTAACCAATTCTTTTGTCCCATGCGCGGAGCACTAACATAATATTATAATAATTAAATTACAAAATAATCTT